>QRFJ01002070.1:0-58636 GCA_006176705.1 Cocos nucifera | reverse complement strand
CTGGCCACCCTGAAGAACAAGAAGGAAGGTCCTTCTGGAGGTATGCTCGTTATTGAGTCTAATCTTACGATTTCTTTTGCATCCAGTTGGGTGCTTGACTCTGGTTCTAGTGCTCATTTGTGCACTTTCATATAGGATCTTGAGGATAGCAGGAGGCCTGAGGGATGGAGACATGATCCTACACGTCGAAAATGGAGCAAGAGTTGCTGCTATGGCCGTGGAAATCTATCCTCTTCGATTACCATCTGATTTAGACTTAGTTTTAAAAGACTGTTATTATGTGCCTGCAGCAGTAGGAATTTGATTTCTGCTTTCATGCTTAGCACAAGAAGGCTATGTATAACTTCTTTAAGGACCATTGTAACATTCTTTATGAAAGAAATAAAATTGCAAGTGATTTTCTTATTAATGATCTTTATCAGTACATATTGATGTATCTATTTAAATATCGAGCAAAATGTGAATGCCAAAATGACCTAGGGATAGTCCAAATGATAATATCTATGGCACCTAGATTAGGTCATATAGCAGAAGATAGGATTAACAAATTGGAGAAAAATGGACTATTGAGTCCATTGACTTTCGAGTCATATCCAATTTGTGAATCTTGTCTTCAAGGCAAAATGACTAAACTCCCTTTTGTAGGACATGGGGAGAGGGCCACAGATCTCCTTGCCCTAGTACATACTGATGTGTGCGGCCCATTTGATGTGCCGGCTAGAGGCAATTTTGTCTACTTCATTACCTTTACCGATGATCTATCTAGGTATGGGTATGTGTATCTTATGAGACACAAGTCTGAAGCTTTTGAAAAGTTCAAAGAATTCAGACATGAAGTAGAAAAATAAACTAGAAAATCCATTAAGATTCTTCGATCAGATCGAGGAGGTGAATACCTTAGCCAAGAATTCCTAGACTATCTCAAGGAAAAATGGCATAGTCTCTCAATGGACTCCACCAGGAATACCTCAACTCAACAGGATTTCAGAATGAAGGAATCGGACCCTATTAGATATGGTTCGATCCATGATGAGCTTCACAGACCTCCCTGATTTTCTTTAGGGACACTATTGTTAACTTAATTTACTTACTGAATAGGGTTCCCTCTAAAACCGTTCCTACCACACCGTATGAGATATGGCATGGTAAGAAACTAAGTCTGAGTCATCTCAGAATTTGGAGTTGTCCGGCTCATGTCAAAAGACAACAAGCGGACAAGTTAGAGTTTTAGGTCCTTTAGAGCTCGAATTCATAGGATATCCTAAAGAGTCATTAGGATATTATTTCTACATTTCCAGAAGACCATAATGTGATTGTGAGTCGACATGCCATCTTTCTTGAAAAATAGTTTATTCAAGATAGCGGCATTGGAAAGCAGATCAAGCTTGATGAGAAAGTCTCACGAGTACAATGAGCTAAGGACCAATTGGAACCAAATCAGGTTGAGCCAATAAGAACACTACCTCCTCCACCTCATAGATCGAAAAGAGTTTTCCATCCCCTGAGAGATACTTAGGTATTATTTCAGAGAAAGTAGAAAAAATATTCCTCGTAGGTAATGGGCTTCATGGTGATGATCCCAAAACCTATAATGAGGCGATATCAGATATCGACTCCGAGAAATGGTTAGAGGCAATGCAGTCAGAAATTGACTCGATGCACTCAAACCAAGTCTGGACCTTGGTAGATCCACCAGAAGGTATAGTACCTATTGGGTGTAAATGGATCTTCAAGAGAAAGATTGGTGCAGATGGAAATGTGGAGACATTCAAGGCTAGACTTAGTGGCAAAAGGTTATAGTCAATACGAAGGCATTGACTATCAGGATACCTTTTCCCCAGTAGCTATGCTAAAATCCATCCGCACATTGCTTGCTGTTGCAGCCTATTTCGATTATGAAATATGGCAAATGGATGTGAAAATGGCATTCTTAAATGGATATCTTGAGGAAGATATCTATATGGAACAGCCACTAGGTTTCACATCCAGTGATACTGATCACAAGGTTTGCAAGCTGCAAAGGTCCATATATGGACTTAAGCAAGCATCTCGGAGCTGGAACACTCATTTCAATGATGTGATCAAAATGTTTGGTTTCATCAAAAATGAAGAGGAACCATGTGTCTTCAAAAAGGTCAGTGGGAGCGCTATTGTCTTCCTCATATTGTACGTGGATGACATCCTCCTTATTGGGAATGATATTCCCATGATTGACGATAGTCAAAATATGGTTGTCCAAGGAATTCTCCATGAAAGACCTAGGTGAAGCATCCTTTATTCTAGGAATTAAGGTCTATAGGGATAGACCGAATAGGATGCTAGGACTTTCACAGAAGATGTACATAGAGGAAGTACTAAAGAGGTTTAGTATGGAAAACTCTAAGAGGGGATTAATACCCTTCAAACATGGTATTCATCTTCCAAGAAGATGTGCCCTAGCACACCTGAGGAAATAGAATGCATGAGCAAGATCCCTTATGCTTTTGCAATAGGGAGCCTCATGTATGCCATGCTATGTACACGACCTGATATAGCCCATGCTGTGAGTGTCACAAGCAGATATCAGTCAAATCCAGATGAAGAACACTGGACTTCTGTGAAATGTATCCTTAAGTACTTGAGAAGAACTAAGGATATGATGTTGGTCTTTGGTAATGGAGAACTCCAAGTCCAGGGATACACAGACTCGAATTTCATGTCCGATATAGATGATCGAAAGTCGACATCTGGAGTCTATTTGTGTGCAATGGTGGTGCTGTCAGCTTGAAAGAGTTCCAAGCAAACCATGATAGCAGATTCCACCATGGAAGCAGAATATATCGCTGCATCAGAAGTTGCAAAGGAAGCATTCTGGTACAAGAAGTTTGCTGCAGAAATCAGAGTAATGCCATCAGATGCCATTCCTCTATACTGTGACAACAATGGTGCCATAGCCCTTGCTAAGGAGCCAAGGTCTCACAGAAATCCAAGCACATTGAGCGGCGATACCACCTCATCCACGATTATCTTGAGAAGGGTTATGTCGAGGTCAAGAAAGTCGACTCCACAGACAATGTGGCAGACCCACTTACAAAGTCGTTGGGCCAGCAGAAGATCGAAGCCCACCTTGAGAAGATGGGACTTAGACTTGTAGCCAATTGGCTTTAGGATCAAGTGGGAGATTGTTAGATATATGTGCCCTAGAAGCCAGAATTGGCTGACACTTGTAATACACTTCTAGGGGCAAAATTATAATTTTGACTAAAATCAATAAAATGGGTTATTTTCTATCACATATGTGTATTTAGTGTCTGTGATACATCCTTTGAGTTAATGGTAATGATAATTCATATTTTCAAGAGTTGAAAATTTAAGACATGAATAATCATTATTAACTCATAAAATGCTCCCGACCATAGGATCATCATGAGGATGGTGATTGATCCAGAAGGTTGGTGTACAATCGCTTCTCTTTAGTAGATGAGTCTTGAGTCTACGGTGTGGAGACATCGGAGCGAGAGTATAGGTACTCGTTAGAGAATGAGGGCACTGAGCGTGACCACCTCGAGTAGTCATTAGGAAGTCTACCTTCTCATCAATGACTGACTCAATGCTGCAGTAGGTGTGTCTGGTTCTTTGACCTGAGGTGCATCGACAGTTCACCTTGAGGGTGTTATAGTTTGACTACACCATAACTCGATCTCCTAGCCATTCGGAATCCTGAGGTGTATGTTGGCTATAGCATGTTCATTGTAGGAACTAGGATTGCATCAAGATGGAATCTATCTACCTCGGTGGTAAGGAGCAGCCCTATGATGATCATGAGAATCAAGTCCAGAAGCCCATGGCCATGGCAGAGTGAAATAATAGAAAGAGTTTCTATTTAGGTTTTCACATCGGACTTGAATCGAATGATTACATCATATGATAGAAACTAGGGTTTGACGAGTTCACCTTAACCCTAATCTGATCGGGGCTCAAGATAGAAGAACTTAATCACACAGGTAGCTGCACCAAGAGGTTCGCATTCAGCTCTGATGGGTTGCCACCATATACTGCTAGGTGTCACTGGTGGATTTTGGGAGCAATTAGAATGATTTAGATGATCGATCATTCTAGCTGTTCGAATCAGAAGAGTTCTGATCCATCGAAAGGAGTTTCGATGATGTCGATGATAGAGATCATGACATATCCCATTACCATATAGAACTGAACCTAACTGGGTCACACAAATAAGGGTTTGAATCTGGTGATCATCAATTGAACTAATCCAGTTCAATTGATCTGAATGAGATTCAATTAGGTTCAAAAAAATCGTGCTAGCACTCGATTGAACCTAACGTTCTTCTTTTACTATCATAAATAGTTGTCCTGACTGAGCCAAAGGAGTTTGTGCTCAATCAAAGGCCTTCACTTGGTTTGACTAGAGCATGTCTAGGTCAGAAAAGGGTTGTCTTATTTTGTAAGATAATACCTGCCATTTTTGGTCACCTGCCATTTCTCATCTTTTGACTTTGGTCAAAAGTTGACCTTTGACTGGTCAAATATTGACCATTGATACTTTGACTTCTATCCATGTGTCACGCACCTATTAGAGAGCTGGTGGGGGCCTGTCCCCTGCCAGAACCTGGCAAGGAGGAGGGCGCATGCCACCCTTGGCGTGTGCCCAAGCAGGAGGCGCCCAGGAGTCCCTATTGGACAGGGACTCCATCTCCCTTTTGGATTCCGATTAGACTTCTCCTAAGAACCAAGTTTGACTAATCTTAGGCACCATCTAAGGAGGAATCCAAGGGACTCTATTCCCACCAATCAGATTTAGATCTGATTTCACAAAGGGTTGTGATTGGTTGGGAAGAAGAGGAGTTGGATCATGCATAGTCTATAAATAAGACCCTACGCCCAACTCAAGGAGTATCTAAAATCTGAGAAAAGAATTCTCCATGCCCCAAGGCTTCCTCCCTCTTCCTCCTCCATGCCAAGTTCTACTTCTCCCTCTCCTCTCCACATCTAAAAGAAATTTGGATCTTAGTTGGTGCAATCCAGATGAGAGAAAGGCGACAGAAAGCTAGAAGGCTGCGCTGCTGCAAAGGACAACTGCTGATCTTCGAAAGATGTTTTGAAGATCCTCCAGATCAAATCCAGATCTAATTTTTGGAAACGTGATAGAGAAGAAGAGGATCTCCAGATCTAGTCCGAGTGAATATCGGTAGAGACTAGGCATTTGCATGGCTAGATCCAGAACCTTCCGCTACTTACAAGATCATCAACGAGTAATAGGATTATCCTACATCAAGATAAATTAAATTTAATTTAATTTAGATTTTATTTTTATTATTAGAATAATAAGGATCAGATCTGAAATATCCCAGATCTGATTAGGATCAAAGAAAAAAAATTTTGAAATATATCTCTTGATCCGATCAAATTTGAACGAACCTGATCCAAAAAATTAGGATTTTCCTTCAAATGGAAGGATAAGTGGTTGACCAAGCAGTGAAAAAAAATAAAAAACCTCATATAAATAAAAAATTTGCATGAGAAGAGAAGGGGCATGGACAAAGGGTGGTGCATGGAAGAGTCCTTCACAAAATGGTCTCTAGGATTTTGGATTGAGCCTCAAACCAAAAATAATTTGGTTTAAATCCAAACACCTAATTGAACCTAATTAATTAAGTATCTAATTAGATTAAATTCTAATCTAATTAAGATTTAATTAAGCTCAAATTTAGATCGAATCAAAAATTGATTTCATGACAATTAAGTCATCTCATAACTCAATCAAACCAAACCCAATTTAAGTCAAACTGAATCCAATTCAATTAGACTTGATTTAAAACTTATTTCTCAATCTAATTGAGTTTAATTAGTAATTAAATTACTAATTTATTCTTTTTGAGTTAATTATCAATCGTATTGATAATTATATCCTTAACGATTCACAATCATCGATCAATCATCAGATCAGATAGAAACCTCTTTTGTGTGTGACACCGTAGGTTCTATTCTATCTGGTAGTGACATGCATTACGATCTCTATTATAATATCATCAAAACTTCTTTCAATGGATTGAAATAATTTCAACACTATCCATCGAGAATCATCTATCATCAAAATGATGCTCGTGGGTTTCATAATCCACCAGTGACACCTAGCAGTATGTAGTGGCAATCCAGTAGAATGAAAGTATAAATCTCTATGTACAGTTATCATATGATTCAGTTCTTCTATCAAAAATTTTGACTTGGTGGAGGTCATGGATAACTCGTCAAACCCGATCGTCAGTTATATGCAAGATTGGCTCGATTTGAGTTCTCTTATGAATCTCGTAGAAACTCCTTTTCAGTATTCATCTTGCTTTGGCCAAAGACTTAGCAAACTCAGTCTCACGAATCACATAGAATTATACCTTTTCTACTAAGATCGATAGATTTCATCTAAGTACATCCTACTCTCAATAGTGAATCTGAATCCACCATTGCCAACATACACAGTAAGGATCCAAATGTTTAAGAACCAAGTAGACATGCATGTAGTCAAACTATAGCAATCTCACTATAAATAGCCAATGCATCATAGGTCAAAGGACTATTCATATCACTGTAGTATCGAGAATACCATTGATGAGTGAGTAGACTTCCAAGTGATTTCTTGTAATGATCACGCTCAGTGCAATTTGTTCTCTAACAACCATCTGCATTATCATCCTAATATCACCACACTACAGACTCGAGACTTAACTGCCCATGAAGAAGGTGATCATGCACCAATCTAACTGGATCAATCACTGTCCTTTGTAATGATCCTCCAATTGAGAGCATTTAGAAATTAACCACTAATACTGTATGTCTCAAATTCTCAACACCTTAAGAATATGCAAAATCATCTTTGTTAATTTCTAGGATAAATTATGGATACATAAACATGACTGAAAATAAAAATATCCTTTATTAATAATAAAAGTTTTATAAGTTTAAATACAAGCCTTGAAAAATAAATGTGTCAGCCAATAATTTAGTTTCTAGAGCACACATCTAATAGTCACAACCATGCCAAGCCCGACCTTTACCTGCACCACCAACATCTTTGCGCTCCCTGAACAGGGGAGGGTAGTTGAAAAAAGAAAGAAGGCCACCGCTAGGAAGGTCAAGAGGAATGCTGGAAGGTCCGACGGTGATAGCTCCAGCCAGGAGTAGGGTTCCTTGGATGACTGAAAAGTTGTCCAAACCTTGATGGATGGGAGAATCCTTCTCCACATCATGGAAAAAATGATCCAAAAGGATGATGAGGAATAATTCAAAGAATCTTTCATGGCCTTCCTTGAGGTAACCAATCTCTTCTTAGTCTTGATTGAGTGTCGATGTGTTTTGGAGTCGTAACTCATTTTATTATTTGCAGTTGGGACATTACTTGTATGTCCACTCGGGGCAGCGAATCTTCACAAGGTTAAGGCTTTGAGGACTATCCAAGAAGCCCAAGTAGAGATCAAGAAGGTCCAAGCCAAGGTTGAAGGTCTGAGAAAAGCTTCAAGGTCTCATTCCACCGAGTTTGAGCACCTTCAAGAAGCACTGCGGAGGGAGGAGCAGGTGTTGGTAGGGCTAAAAGCTACCCTAGCACTGGCGAGAGATAAATGGAGAAAGGCCGAGGAGGAAGTCAACGCATAGAAGGAGCGGGCTGTCAAAGTCTTTAAGTCCTCCAAAGCAATGGAGGATGTCAAAATTGCCTTCACTTAGAGGCCTTTCTCAAAGGATTCGAGGTCTGCATAAAGAGAGGATCGCCAAGAGGTTCCCTGACATGGACCTTGACTTTTTGATTGAGGAGCCTGGTGACTTCGTTGAACCTTCCCACGCTGATGTTGTTCTTTCAGTTATCGGACTTGATGCCAAAACCTCCAATCCTGCTGCAGTGATTCTAGAGCTTATCCATAAAACAAGAGTTGTCAAGGATGCACCGACCTTGCCTGCTGTCCCACCTTCGAAGGTTGAAAATCTTTGATAGTTGTATTTTTTTTCTTTTTCTTTCTTGTACTCAGAGATATTTTGTGTAATGAAGATAAGTTTTTCTTTATTTGATGTTGTGTCATGTCTATCATTTAGAATCCTCCTAGTAAAGGTTGCCATGACTTGCCACCACCCGTCGAGGCCACACCATTGTCCCAAGGTCTCCCTCTAAAATCTATCACTAGAGACCTGTAGAAGGAGGTTCACCAGACTAAACAAAAGTTGAAGAAGATAAGGGATAAACTTCAGGAATTAAAGAAGCATTATTCAGAAGCCATGACTGAGATCACCCACCTTCGACAAATCCATAAAAAGTATTCTATGGACTATATCAAAAACAAGCATCTTTTAATCGAAGAGTTGGAATGGGTGAAGAAGTCTAGTAGCAAGAAGGTTTGGGCTTTGTCTACCTAAGTTAGTTTCCTCGAAGTCGAACTTTGAGATTCAAAAGAAAAAATCAAGCAGCTGGAGGATGGCTCGGCCTAGGGCCAGAACCGGATGGAGCTCGACTGGGACTGGTCGAAAAAGTTTTTCGACCTCCAAGCATAGCTGAGCGATGTGGAATGATTGTACAATTTTCATTAGACCAGTTGAAGTGAGAAGATCGAGGGTTATAAGAGAAAGATTATTAGGGTGAACTCCAAAGTTGTGCGGCTTCAAAAAGAGTTGGTGGACAATATTCAGGTTAGCCCAAGTGCACATCCAGACAAAATCGTAACTTTGAAGAGTGCTCTTGAAAATTTTACCATAAAGTTTAAGGGCGCAGAGAAGGAGCTTCATGATCTGAAAGTTCAAATGGTCTACTAGGAAAACTTGGTGAAGGATGCTGAAGCCAAGTCGGCGATTCTTAGGAAGAGGCTATGGGAGATGGAGGAAGAATCACACAGATGGGAGAGGATGCTGAGGGAGAGCATGGCAACAAGATAGAAGCTTCAGGAGAGAATAGAGGGCTTGGAACTCTCCCTCACAATGGCTGGGATCGGTAGCCCGAAGTCTAATTATGAGTAGGGCTTTGGTTTTGTTTTATTTTTTTTTCTTTTGTAACCAGTCCTATCAATTCATGTAATGACCTTTATCTTTAGTGAGATGAAGCTTCTTTCATTTGTCTATGTTCCACCTTAGCTCACTGCTTGCCAATTTATTTTCTTGTGGTGTTCGATCTTGACATCGTCCCAAAATTATAGCTCTTATTTTGTTCTCATATTTAAGAACCAGAGGTTTCCACCCTCGTTTAAATGAGGTTGACCTTCCATTCAAGAACCAAAGGCATTCGCTCCCCCGTGATGTTTTCATCCACATCAAGATGAGATCCACTTTCTATTCATGATATGGTTGGCTATTTTTCTTATTAGGATGAGGTCCTTCTCTTGTTCCTAACAAGGTTGCCAAGGCACAGATGGATCATTGAGAGGCTCTCTTTCTGTTATCTCCCATCTTAAATAATCGAAGGTCTTCACTTTTCTCAAAAGAATTTTTGTCCATGTCAGGATGAGGTCCTCCTCCTGTTTTTGATGTGGTTGGCTTTTATCCTTGTTAGGATGAGATCCTCCTATTTCTAATAAGATTGTCGAGGCACAAAAAGGCTATTGAAAGGACCTCTCCTCTTGTCCCCCTATCAGGATGAGGTCCTTCTCCTGTTCTTGATGGGGTTGATCTTTTTTTTTTGTTAGGATGAGGTTCTCCTCCTATTCCTAACAGGATCATCGAGGCATAAAAAAATTATTGAAAGGACCTCTCCCTTTGTCTCCTGTCAGGACGAGGTCCTCCTACTTATGATGGGATTAGCCTTTACCTATGTTAGGAAGAGTCTCCTCCTATCCCTAACAAGATTATTGGGGTATAAAAGAATTGTTGAAAGAGCCTCTCTCTTTGTCTTCCTATCAGGATGATGTTCTCTTTCTATTTCTGATAGGGTTGGCCTTTATCTTTTTTAGGACGAGGTTCTCCTCATATTCCTAACAAGGTCATTAGGATATAAAAGGACCGTTAAAAGGACCTCTCTTCTTGTACTTCTATCAGGATGAGATTCTTCTCCTGTTCTTGACGGGATTGGCCTTTATCTTTGTTAGGACAAGATTTTTCTCTTATCCCTAATAAGATCATTGGGACATAAAAGGGCCGTTGAAAAGGCCTCTCTTCTTTATCTCCTGTTTAAGAATTGGAGGTCTTCTATTTTATTTGGTGTAATTCTCTGCCATTGCATAATTTTATACCAAAGATAAAGATATTAAAGTAAGAAAACTTTATTAAGATGTAGTTACTAATAATACATTCATAGACTTTTTGAATTTCATTGCCATGGCAGCGCAGCTCCTCTAAGCTCCTTCAAATAATATGTTTCTGATCAAATGATTTCCATGACCTCATAAGGGCCTTCCCAATTTGGGGTGAGCTTTTCTTGATTTTGAGGTTATAAGATATCCACTTGTCGAGTACCAGGTCTCCTACTTTGAATGTCTTATTTCTGACTTTTGAATTATAGTAGCAAGCTACTTTTTGCTCGTAAGCTGCCATTCAAATTTAAGCCTTCTCTCACTTTTCTTCTAGCAAATCGAGATTTGCTCTAAGATCCTATGCATTATTGTATTCACTAAAAGCTTCAACTCATGCTGAAGAATATTCGAGCTCAATCAAGATGATGGCCTCTATCTTAAAAGCCAATGCGAAAGAGGTTTCCCCAGTTGGTAATTTTTGTGTGGTTCTATAAGCTCAGAGCACATGATAGAGTTCATCCATCCATGTTTCTTTTGCTCTTTCCAACTTTGCTTTTATCTCTTGAAGTAAAGTTTTGTTAGTTATCTCAGCCTCACCATTCACCTGTGGATGAGCTATTGATGTGAAGTAGTGGGACATGTTCAAGCCTTCATAGAATTCAATAAATTTTTCCCCCACGAACTGGCATCCATTATCAATGATTAGTATTCGTGGTAGACCAAATCTGTAAACTATCAACTTTCTAACAAAATTCTATACTTTGGCTTCAGGTTCAGCCTTAATTCACTTAGTAAAATAATCTACTGCCACTAGTAGAAACTTTCGTTGTCCAGATGCTATGAAAAAAGGTCCAAGTATATCCATCTTCCATTGTGCAAATGGCCAAGGAGCACCTAATGGCATGAGCTGTGAAGTCGGCTATCTCTAAATGTTTGCATTTCTATGTCATTTATCATATTTTTTTATATAATCCATCGCATCTTGGTGCATAGTTGGCCAATAGTATCCCTATCGAAGTAATTTATATGATAAGGATTTCACCTTCAGGTGATTTCTGCATGTTCCTTCATGAACCTTTCTTAAAGCATAATCAGCCTCGAAAGGTCAGAGACATTTGAGTGGTAAGGAGTACGACCTCTTGTACAACTTATTTTCATATAAAATATAGTGGAAAGCTTGTTTTCTTAACTTTCGAGCTTCTTTGTGGTCTCTAGAAAGAATTTTATCTCTGAGATAAGAAATCAATGGATCGATCCAACTGGGATCATGATTGACTTGCATTATTGCCTGAGGTTCTTCCAAACTTGGGTGTTGCAAGACTTCAAAGGGGACTTTTTTTGGTAATTCATTTGGGGCTGAGGTGGCTATTTTAGAAAGAAGGTCGGCTCTAGTGTTTTCCGCTCTGGAGATCTACTGAATTTCGAAGCTACTAAAGGTCGGGATTAAATTCCTTACTTTTTGCAAATATTTCTTCATACCTTCCTCCCGAGCTTTAAAGGTGTTACTGACTTGCCCCGCCATAAATTAAGAATCACTATAAACCTTCAAATGCATTGGTTCCAATTCTTTGGCTATCTTTAGCCCTGAGATTAGAGATTCATATTCAGCTCCATTGTTGGTAATAGGAAACTCAAAGCGCAAAGCATATTCGATCACAATCCCCTCTGGATTAATGAGAATAAGGCCTGCACCTACTCTAGAAGCATTGGATGAACCATCAACATATAGTGCCCAAAAATTTTTAGGGAGATCAATCTTTCTTTTAAGGGAGCCAGGGATATGAACTTCTTGGTGCTTTAGTTCGATCACATTCGAAATAGTATACTCCACTATAAAATTAGCCAGTATTTGAGCTTTAATGGATGGCCGAGGTTAAAAATGAATGTCAAATTTAGTTAACTCGATTGTCCACTTTGCTATTCTTCTAGAGGTATCAGGTTGGTAAAGAACTGCCTTGATGGGTTGATCAGTAAGGAGAGTAATCATGTGGCCCTAAAAATAAGGTCGAAGTTTCCTGGCTGTAATCAACAAGGCATAAGTTAGTTTTTTTAATTTGGTGTACCTTATTTCTGCATCCCTCAGGACTCTGATTATATAGTAGATTGGCTTCTAAACTTTAGCTTCTTACCTGACCAAGATGGCTCTAATAGCTACTAGAGACAGCAAGGTACAAGAACATCTCTTCTCCATGTTCAGGCTTGGCTAGGAGTGGAGGCGAACTAAGATAGTTTTTTAATTCTTCAAGCGCTTACTGGCACTCAAAAGTCTAATTGAAGTTCTTGAGCTATTTGAGTACTTGGAAGAAAGGTATACAATGCTCTACCAACTTTGAAATGAAGCGATTTAGGGCCGCTATCTTGCCTGTGAGGTGCTAAACTTCTTTTATTATTTTTGGAACGGTCATCTTCTGGATGGCTTTGATCTTCTCTGAGTTGGCTTTGATGTCGTGCCTTGACACCATGAATCCTAAGAACTTTTTCAAGATTACTTCGAAAGCATATTTTGTAGGGTTTAACTTCATCTTGTACTTTTAGAGGATGCTGAAGATCTCTTCAAGATCGGCAATATGATTTAATGAAGATCAGCTTTTAACCAGCATGTCATTCACATAGATCTCCATATTGTGGTCGATCTGCTACTTGAAAATCTTATTCACTAGGCACTGATAAGTTGCACCTACATTTTTAAGCCCAAAGGGTATGATTCTGTAATAATAAAGATCATGATCAGTAATAAAAGCAGTCTTCTTCTTATTCTCTGGTGCCATCCAAATTTAGTTATAGTCGAAGAAGGCATCCATGAAGGTGAGGAGTTCATGTTCCGAAGTTGCGTGCACCAGTTAGTCAATCCTGGACAAAGAGTAGCTATCTTTTGGGCAAGCCATGTTCAAGTCGATGAAGTCTATGCACATCCTCCACTTGCCATTTACCATTTTAACGAGAATGATGTTTTCGATCCAATCCGAATAGAGCACTTTCCAAATGAATCCTGCTTTGAGGAGTTTGTCGACCTTGCCCACAATACCTTTGCTTCACTGGTTGGCATTTAAGGTCCACACCCAGACAATGCTCTATTACTTCTGCATCAATTCCAAGCATATATGCAGGCACCCAAGTGAAAACATCAACATTCTTTTGTAAGAAGGTGACGAGCTACTTCCTGACTTCTTCTTTCAGATTGAAGCCGATCTTCATAGTGTGTTCCTTATTCCCATCATTCAAAGGGACCTCCACAAGGCCGTTGATGGATTCTCCTCTTTCTTTAGACAGATCATCATGGGCATCAAGCTCATCCACTGAACAAAGATCCGCTTGCCTTCCTTCCTGTAGGGCAATATTGTAGCAGTGTTGAGCTAGTGCCTGGACTCCTCTAACCTCCTTGACTCCGTACCTTATTGGAAACTTCATTTTTAGGTAATAAGTTCAAACCACAGCCTGGAGTGTATTCAAATTAGATTGGCTAAGGATTGCATTATAGGCAAAAGAGGCCCAGACCACTAAAAAATTGACTTAAGCTCTGGATTGCTTTGGGTACCGACCTGCTACCACTGACAATGTTATTATTCCTTATACTGGCTCTACATCACCTATGAATCCTACTAACGGGGAGCTTATGGATCCCATTCTACTATCAAGTATGGATATTTTAGAGAAAGTATAAAAAAATAAGATATTAATAGAGCTTCCATTATCAATTAAAATATGACGTGCATTATAATCAGCAATATTTAAAGTGACTACAACCACGTCATTATGTGGAAGTTGAACTCCTTGAGCATCTTCTTCAGTAAAAGTGATGGATTCTTTAGTTCACTATTTTTTTGCTGGCTCTACTGACTCACTGGCCTCCCCCCTTCAATGTCCCCCAGTAATAGATTGATGATTCCAAGGGGAGGCTAATTTTCTTACAATTCATCCCTCCGAGCTAGTTCAGGGTATGGTAGGGCCCTTGGACGATCTTCTCTTCTCTCCAATTGGCACCTGATAAATTGATCCAGTTTGATCAATGCCTTGACCTCATTCTAGAGCTGGATACATTCTTCATTATCGTGATCATGGTCATGATGGTAGAGGTAGTACTTATTGGGGTTGTACTTGGCCGAATGAGTCTAAATTCTCTTCGGCCCTAGCAACGGCTCTCTTATCTCTATCAACACTTGGGTCTTCGAGGCGTTCAAGAGAGCATAGTTATTGAATCTTCTGGAAGCGGAGTTTCATCGTGGTTTTCTATCTGGGCTTCTTTGATCATGAGCTCAAGAGGGAGTCTAGGCTCATTTGCGCTTAAGAGGGATTCAAGAGCGCAATCGAGCTTCACTCAACTTTTCTTCAATCTTGGGCTTGCTGGATTCGCCCACCTACTGCTCTTTCATGGTTCTTTATCTTTCAATCTAAAGGCTTCCTCCACTCAGACATAGCTTTCGGCCTGGGCCAACATGTCGGCAAAGTCTCAGGGATATTTATTTTTCAAAGAAAAAAAAAAGATCATTCTTCTAGAGGCTACCCTTTAGTGTAGCCATAGCAATAGATTGGTTCAGGTTTCGGACCTCTAAGGCAGTAGCATTGAAGTGGTTAACATAGGCTCGGATGGATTCCCTTTTCTTTTACTTGATGTTGATGAGGGAGTCCGAACCTTATCTCTGGTGATGACTGCTGATGAAAAGAGCCACGAATTCATGACTCAGCTAATCAAAAGAAAAGATGGTACCTAGTTTGAGGCCTGAGTACCAACTTCTTGCTACTCCCTTTATAATGAAGGGGAAAGCTCGACAAAGAATGGCGTTAGGTGTGCCATGGAGTAGCATCATGATCTGAAAGGCCTCAAGATGGTCAACTGAATGAAAAGTCCCATCATAACTCTCCAATTGAGGGAGCTTGAAGTTTAGTGGAATAGGCTCCTTCATGATTCTGGCAGAAATGAAGGGATCGATGCAAACATCATCATGATGGACCAGAGTGGCAAGGCGGGACTCCTCAATCCATCAATCATATCCTAAAGCTTCTGATCGAGGACATCATCTTGATCGTGGATCTTAAAGGACCATCGACTGTAGATAGAAAAAATCTTCTTTGGAGAAGAATCATGATCGAAGCAGAGGCTCCCTACTCTCTGCTTTCCTTTTTTGGAGGTAATGGAGCTGCTGACCTAGGTGGCCCTTCTCTACATTGGTTCTTGAAGTTTTGATGGGGGTCTCTTCGGTTGGGCCACCGTCGGAGGCTGCTTTATGACCTGCACCATTTTAATGAGGTCTCGAACCTACTGCATTAGCAGGTTGAACTGCTCTGGATCCACCATGACCACTAGTGGAGGAGGTTAAGATGCTAGCGATGGAGCTGGAACAGGTGGATCTAGCTCGAATCTGACAGCAGAAGCAGTGGACCGCTGGGTGGTTGTCTTCTTTGAGGGCATTTTTGGAGTAAGAAGAGATTAAATGGAGGTGAATTCAAAGGATTAGAAGAGAAAGAAGGTAGATAGGATCAACTGGCACTTCTTTTAAAACAAGGGCTCAAGGTGCCTTCCTCTAGCATCAATCCTGTTGGTGCAGAAATCTGTGAGGATGCCGGAGGTAGCTGGAGTTAGGAGGATGAGGTAACCGATGGGACCTACAAAATAAAGTCCAAATTGAAGGTGGATGGCTTTGGCAGGACTCTCCGACGCTCCAGCCAGTTCTCTAGCCAACTGAAATGGAGTGCTCAAAAAATAAAGAAGTAGAGTAACGAGGAGGGAAGAGAGATTAGAGAAAAATATATCTAGAAGATCTCTTTTATAGATGGAGCATATAATAAACTGATGGTGATAGCCATAACCATCTGGTAGTGGACTGCTCAGGCCATGTGGAGTTTGTTAAGGAGGATGAGTTGTTGTTTATCGCAACTTGCAAGTGGTTGAGATTCGTTTGTTAGAGTTTGGACGTAGGTTAAAGACTTTAGTATACGCGACAAGCTTGTAACCAGCCGAGGTCAATTGGGACAATGTCTAGTGGCTTAAGGAGTTCGAAAGCCTCTTGAGTCATGTGCAGCTAGGTGCCTCCAAAATTGAGATCTAAAGTACTGTGCTCCATCCTTTGTGGAGCAGTTGTCATGAATTAGTGGTTTAACGAGGTTCTTTTGGATGGCTTTACCTAACATGCATAATATAGACTAAGTAGGTTCGTGATCGGCTGGGAGAAGCTCGTTCTGAAGGGTATTCCAATGGAAGGACTTTGGTTGAAGAAAGCTTGATTGAAAAACATTTGGTCGGATGGAATCCACTAGAAAGGAGCATTGCTGGGAGGAGCACGATTGGAGGAGTTCGGCTAGAAGGAGCATTGCTGGGCGGACCGTGACTAGAAAAATTCATCCAAAAGAAGCACGACTGGAAGGATTCGTTCGAAAGGAGCATGACCAGAAGGATTCGTTCGAAAGGAGCATGATCGGAAGGATTCGTTCGAAAGAAATATGACTGAAAGGATTCATCCGAAAGGAACACGACTGGAAGGAGTTCAGCAGAAGGAGTCTAATGGGCGATTAGAAGGATTTTGGCTAGTCAATGTTCATCAAGCTATCAACAGGCTACGCAATGTTTGGATGAAAATCATCTATTTTGAAAAGGTAGTCCGACATCCGTGTGGCGGAGGTCGTCTTAGACTTTTGCGAGGGTTATTTTAGAAATTGCCCTTCCCATCGAACTTGTTGATCTCTAGCTTGATTGCACTTATCTTCTTCATCTTCAATCTTTATCACCACTACTGCAATCCATGTATGGTACTGCCTATTAGAATTTGATGCCTCAAATTCGACCCACAGCTAGAAGAGAATCAGTTTTCAGTATAGCAGTCAGGCCATCTTTGATACATGGTCGAGCTGGCTCTCTTAGGCAGGCAGATAGCATGAGTCCGAGCGAGACACAGTCAAGCTAGCTCGACCCCTAATCGAGCCAACTCGATGGAGGCGAATAGAACATGATTGGAGGAGAAGAAGAAGACAAGAGGACATTACTATCTGGCAGAAAGTCCAGTACGAGGTGGAGCTTCAGGAGCCAAAGGAAGCCCAGTACAAGGTAGAGATGGATTGGGCATGAGACAGGAGACTCGAAAGGATGAGAGGCAACATCACAGAGTGAGGTTCCTATTATCGTAGGAGAATTTTCTGAGCAGATCTTTGGTCAAAGTGGACACTGCCCATGATAGAGGTGGGATCGAGTGGCCTGGCTTGACTCCCGCATTTGCCCATCAATTTTTAGCAGGTGTGCTGCAAGGCATGGGGGTGAGATGGATCACAAACTCTCAAAGTTAGGTAGAGGTCGAATGTCGAGTCAAGATGGAGATTGTTAGGATTTGATGTCTCAAATTCAATCCATAGTAAGAAGATAATTAATTTTCAGCACAGTAGTCAGGCCAGCTTTGATACACAATTGAGTCGGCTCGAATTGAGATTAAGCCAGCTCGAATCACAGCCGAGTCGGCTCTCTCAAGTAGATAGACAATAGAAGTTCGAACGAGATGTAGTCGAGCTAGCTCGATCCCTGACCAAGCCAGCTCGATGGAGGTGAATAGAACATGATGAAATTATTCTATTTGGACTCGGATTGTGATTAATCGAAGGGGTCTATAGAAGTTGCACATAGACCATAGGATCCGACAGTCATAGAGGGTTGCGGTCATGATCTAAAGGTCAAAAAATATTCCAAGACTCCATCAAGAACATATTCGACTCATATTAGGAGAACAAGCCCTGTTAGGATTCCTGTTATTATTGGGGATAAACCCCACTCCCATCGAAGTCCAATCTGATGTTTAGCTTAATGCAATTGATAAACATGAAAGAGCTTCGATCGAGAATTCTTCCTCCAATAGGCAAATCCCAGCCAAACTCCTTCGACAGCCGAACTCCTCCAGCAGACGAACACCAACCGAACCCCTCCAGTGGACGAACACCAGCCAAACTCCTTCGATAGCCGAACCCCTCCAACGGACAAACCCCAGTCGAACTCCTTTCAGTCTTCTCCTTCAATCGGACTCCTCAAGTGATCAAACTCCTTCCAGACTTCTCTTTCAGTCAGATTCCTATAGGAGCCAAACTCCTTCCATACTTCTCCTTCAGTTGGATTCCTCCAGGAGCTGAACTCCCTTCCGAACTTCTTCTTCAGATGAATTCCTCCAAGAGCCGAACTCCTTTCGGACCTCTCCTTCAGTTGGATTCCTCTAGGAGCCGAACTTCTTTCGGACACCTCGAGGAGCTAAACTTCATTCGGACTTCTCTTTCAGTCGGATTACTATAGGAGCCAAACTTCTTTCGGATACCCTCTGGAGCCGAACTCCTTTCGGACTTCTCTTTCAGTCAGATTACTACAGGAGCCGAACTCCTTTCAAACTTCTTCTTCAGTCGAATTTCTCTAGGAGTCGAACTACTTTCGGACACCTCCAGGAGCCGAACTCCTTCCAAACTTCTCATTCAGTTAGATTTCTCTAGGAGCCGAACTCCTTCTAGACCTCTCCTTCAGTCAGATTCCTACAGGAGCCAAACTCCTTCTAGATCTCTCCTTTAGTTAGATTTTTATAGGAGCCAAACTCCTTCCAGACTTCTCCTTCAGTAGGATTCCTCTAGGAACCAAATTTCTTTTGGACCTATCCTTCAGTTGGATTTCTATAAGAGCTGAACTCCTTCCGAATCTCTTCTTCAGTCGAATTCCTATAGGAGCCAAACTTTCTTTCAGTCTTCTCCTTCAATCAAATTTGCCCAGGAGCCGAACTACTTCTGGACTCCTTCTAGACTTCTTCATCAGTCAAACTTCATCTGGATTCCTTCAATGGATTACTTTCAGATTTCAAGTAGTATTCCTTTCGGATGATCCCCTCTAGCCATATTTTTTTAGGAGTTCGAACTTCTCTGAAATTGAAATATATCAAAACTCTTCACCAACCAATGTCGGGTTCCTTCAGACTTCTATTATTAAATCTCAACGAATAGGTGACCCCACTACTGGATGATTATGACTGTCATTTATCAGTCTACTACAGCCGACCCCACTATCAGATGGTTACTACTATCATTATCAGTCTATTACGAGCGATACCTCTCTCCGTAATAAATTTCATATGGCCTCGAGTGGCCTATGACCAGATGATTATGGTTGTCACTATCAATCTACTCCAGACTCCATCTATAAAAGGGACCCTCCCGATATATTTTCTCTAAGCTCCCTTCTTCTTTCCAAAACTCTACCAAATTCTTTCTAAGCACTCCATTTCTGTTGGCTAGAAGAGCTGACTTGATCGTCGAAGGGTCCTACCGAAGCCACCACCACCGACTCTGGATGAAACTTTATTTTGCAGGTCACCGACGGCGATCTCTTCTTCCTCAGCTCTAGCTCGATCCAGCATCAACCAGATTCTGCACCAATAGGATTGGCGCTAGAGGAAGGGCCCTCTCTTCCTGAGGTTTCTTTATTCTTAAAGGAGTGCTCAGCAGGGATCTCTCTTCTTTCTCTCTAGAGTTATTCCTGAAAAAGGAAAATGCCTCTTAGAAAAGCTTCGACTCGATGATCAATGACCTCTACAATTAGATCCCATCCAGATCTATCTGTTTTCACTCCAATTTTGGCAATTCAAGCTCCACCTATAGCCATGATGGATGCAGAGCAGTTCAACCTGCTGGTCCAGTAGGTTCACGGTCTCATGGAGGCGGTGCAGGCCATACATCGACAGGCTCTAGTGTCAATTTGGTTAGAGTAGGCTCTTCTGGAGCCCCATGATCTGATCGAAGAATGGCCGACTTGGGCTAGCCGATCGGTGACCCCTTGGATGGAAAAATAGAGAACAGAGGATTCTTGTTCGGATCATGATTCTCCTCTAAAAGAGATCTTCCCCATCTATAGCTGAAAGCCTTCCAAGATCTACGATCGAGATAACATCCTCGATCAGAAAGTATAAGAGATGGATCGATAGATTGAAGAACTCTGCCACATCACCTCGGCTCTCCATGACGACATCTACACCGATCCCCCTTTCTCTCTCTGAATTATGCAAGAGTCCATTTCGTCGAACTTCAAGCTTTCCTAATTAGAAAGCTACGATGGAACCTCTAATCCGGTTAATCATCTGGAGGCCTTCTAGATCATGATGCTGCTCTATGGCACACCAGACGCCATCTTATATCAAGCTTTCTCATCTACCTTAAAAAAAGCAGCAAGAAATTGGTACTTGATGTTGAAGCCAGGTACAATCTTCTCATTTGACCAGATGAGCCATCAGTTTGTGGCTCACTTCGTCAGCAGCCCACATCCCTGCCGAGGTTCAGATTTTTTGATGAATATTAAGCAGGAGGGAAAATCTATCCGAGCTTATGTCATTTAATTTAATGCTGCTGCATTGGAGATCCAGAATCTAGATCAGTCTGTTGCGATGGCCGCACTCAAGGACGGCCTTCAGAAGAATGATTTATTGTTCTTTCTATAGAAGTACCCCAAGGACTTTGTCGATCTGCTAGCTCGGGCTGAAGGATATGCTCGAGCGAAAGAAGCCTTCAAGTTGAAGGATGAGAAAGCTGCAGGAGAGCAGCAAGCGGGTGAGTCTAATAGACCCACCGCTGAGGAAGGACCAAATGAAGTTCGACCGCGCTTACGGACTCCTCCCGAGCGCAAGTGAGCCCAAACTCTTCCTCGAGGTTGTCATCATAAAAGTCTCGACAGAAGAGCATGAAGAAGTTCTCCCCCCAGAAGGTTTCACAATTATGCCCCCCTTAATGCTACTAAAACTTAAGTTCTGATGGAAATTAAGAATCAACTATCAAGACCAAAAGAATTATGATCTCCTTCAAACAAGTGCAATCGAAGCAAGTACTGTTTGTATCATCATAATCACGATCATAACACTAAGAAATATTTTCAACTACAGGATGAAATTGATGAACTAGTCAGGTGGGGTCGTTTGGACCAATTCCTGCAATATCTATCTGAGAGGAAAGGAGAGCAACCAAGGGTTCTTTCACAATCGAGGGAGACCCAGGGGGAGGGGTCTTAAAGAAGCCAATCCCTGCATGGAAGTATCAATACCATGGTCGAGAGACATCGATAAGAAAAGATATTAAGGAGCTACATAGTGCCAACATTAAAATTTTGAAAACTTGCAATATCGTTAACCACTTTTCAATAGAGAATTCTTATTTTAACATTCCTGTCTTTTGAGAACTATAACAGAAAAAGATTAAGCTGGACTTCTTTTGTAGGATAAATAGAAGGCTTCTGGTACAGGAGATAAGATCTCCTTCAACCTCGGCTGGAGATAAGATCTTTCCTGAGCTTCGACGTCAACCTCAACAGGAGATAAGATCTCCTTCAACCTCGACTGGAGATAAAATCTCTTCCGAGCTTTAACGTCAATGTCAACAGGAGATAAGATCTCCTTCAACCTTGACTGGAGATAAGATCTCTTCCGAGCTTCAATGTCAATAGGAGATAAGATCTTCTTCAATCTTGGCTGGAGATAAGATCTCCCCGAGCTTCAACATCAACTTCAACAGGAGATAAGATCTCCTTCAACCTTGGCTAGAGATAAGATCTCCTCCGAGCTTCAACATCAATGTCAATAGGAGATAAGATCTCCTTCAACCTCGATTGAAGATAAAATCTCCTCCGAGCTTCAACATCAATGTCAATAGGAGATAAGATCTCCTTCAACTTTGACTTGAGATAAGATCTTTTCAAGCTTCAATGTTAACTCAAGGAGATAAGATTTTCTTCAACTTTGGTTGGAGATAAGATCTCCCCCAAGCTTCAACATCAATGTCAACAAGAGATAAGATCTCCTTCAATCTTGACTGGAGATAAGATCTCCCTCAAGCTTCAACATCAACAGGAGATAAGATCTCCTTCAACCTCGACTAGAGATAAGATCTTCCTCAAGCTTCAACGTCAATAGAAGATAAGATCTCTTCCAACCTCAGTTGGAGATAAGATCTTCCTCGAGCTTTAATATCAACATCAATAGGAGATAAGATCAACTTCAATCTCGGCTGGAGATAAGATCTCCCCCAAGCTTCAACGTCAACAGGAGATAAGATCTTCTTCAACCTCGACTGGTGATAAGATCTTCTCCGAGCTTCAACTTTAACAAAAGATAAGATCTCTTTCAACCTCGACTGGAGAAAAGATCTCCCCCGAGCTCCAACTTCAATCGAAGATAAGATATCCCCTGAGCTTCAACCTCAATGGGTGTAAAGCCCAAAAAAGAACTTTGGCAATCATCTTTTTTGTACTCTTTTCCTTCAAATTTTGAACTTGAAAGTGGGAGGACTATTGTTGGGGATAAACCCTTCTCCCACCGAAGTCCAGTCTAATGCTTAGCCTAATGCAACTGGTAATCATGAAAGAGTTTCGATCGAAAATTCTTCCTCCAACGGTCAATCCCCAGTCGAACTTCTTCGACAGCCAAACTCCTCCAACGGACGAATCCCAGCCGAACTCCTTTGATAGCTGAACTCCTCCAGCGGATGAACCCCAGTCGAACTCCTTCGACCATCGAACCCCTCTAGTGGACGAACCCCAGTCGAACTCCTCCAAGAGCCAAACTTCTTCCAGACTTCTCCTTCAGTCGGACTCCTCAAGCGATCAAACTTCTTCCGAGCTTCTCCTTCAATCGAATTCCTTCAGGAGCCAAACTTTCTTTCAGACTTCTCCTTTAGATGAATTCCTTCAAGAGCCAAACTCCTTCCAAACCTCTCCTTCAGTCAGATTCCTACAAGAGCCGAACTCCTTTCTGACCTCTCTTTCAGTCGGATTCATTCAGGAATCGAACTCCTTTCAGACACCTCCAGGAGCTAAACTCCTTTCGAACTTCTCCTTCAATCAAATTACTATAGGAGCCGAACACCTCCTAGAGCCGAACTCCTTTCGAACTTCTCCTTCAGTGGGATTACTACAGGAGTCGAACTCCTTTTAGACTTTTTCTTCAGTCGAATTTCTCTAGGAGCCGAATTCCTTTTGGACACCTCCAAGAGCCAAACTCCTTTCGGACTTCTTGTTTAGACAAATTTCTTCAGGAGCCAAACTCCTTTCAGACCTCTCCTTCAGTTGGATTCTTATAGGAACTAAACTTCTTCTGGACTTTTCCTTCAGTTGGATTTCTTTAGGAGCCGAACTTCTTCTAGACTTCTTCTTCAGTCGAATTTCTTTAGGAGTCGAACTCCTTTCGAACCTCTCCTTCAGTCGAATTCCTCCAGGAGCTGAATTTCTTTCAGACTTTTCCTTCAGTCAGATTCCTACAGGAACTCAACTCCTTCCAAACTTTTTCTTCAGTCAGATTTCTCTAAAAGTCAAACTTCCTTCCAAACTTCTCCTTCAGTCGAATTCTCTCAAGAGCTGAACTCCTTCTAGACTTCTCCATCAGTCAAACTTTATCTGAATTCCTCCAGCGGATTACTTTCAAATTTCAAGTTGTATTTCTTTCAGATGATCCCCTCTAGTCGTATTCTCTTTAGGAGTTTAAACTTTTTTGGAATTGAAATAGATCAAAGCTCTTCACCAACCAATGCTTGCTTCCTCCAAACTTCAACTATTAAATCTCAATGAATAGGCAATACTACTATCGGATGGTTACGATTGTCATTATCAATCTATTATGAGCTACACCTCTCTTCGTAATAAATTTTATGTGGCTCCGAGTGGCCTATGATCGAACGGTTATGGTTGTCACTATCAATCTGCTCCAGACTTTATCTATAAAAGGGACCCTCTAAATACATTTTCTCTAAGCTCCTTTCTTCTTTCTAAAACTTTATCAAATTTTTTCCTGAGCACTCCATTTTTGTTGGCTAGAAGAGCTGACTTGGTCATCGGAGGGTCCTGCCGGAGCCACCGCCATTGACTCCAGATGGACCTTTATTTTGTAGGTCACCGATGGTGACCTCTTCTTCCTCAGCTCCAGCTCAATCCGACATCGAGCAGATTCTGCACTAACACCTATGAACTACTGAGAAGAGATTCTCATCCTAATTAAAGAGCTGAGATGCTATAGAGCAAAAAAGGTGGTGCATGTGGTATGAGAGGCACGTAGAGAGGCTCAAGCAACCATTGAGAGGAGCTTGGCAGAGCATTGAGTACGTGCAGCTCGTGATAGAGAGAAGCAATAAGTGTAGAGCATCCGATGAGGAGGCTATGAGGGCAGAGCATCTTATAGTTTTTGTGGATCTTCTTAGGATTCTGAGAGAGCTTTTGTAAGGATAGCTTCTACTTGAGAGAAATTTATGTATGATGAGTTAAGAGTGGATGTTTTTCTCTTGTACCTACTTTTCTCTTTCATAGTGAAACTTTGTTATCCCATGGAGATGAGCCTTTAGGCTGATCCACATACTTGATTATTTTTTTATTTTATTTTTTTTTCTTCTTATCGTAATAATTTAGTACTAGATCCTTAATAAGCGATATCAGAGTAGCTGATATCCAAACAGTTTGGTATCAGAGTGAGTTGATACCACAACACTGCCTAGCTCTAATACTAATTGTTGAAAATCTTGTACTACAATATTATAATAGAAAGCAAGAAAAAATAAAATAAAAGATAATCAAGTACATGGATTAGCCCAACGGCTCACCTCCATAGGGCATACAAAGCTTCACTATGAGAAAGAAATAAATATAAGAGAAGATTATCCACTCTCAATACTTGTATACAATCCTCTCAACTAGAAGCTATCCTTATAAAGCTCTCTCTTGGAGACCTCCTAAAATGATCGTAGTCTGCTGCCTAACTCTTTGCTTAGAGCTTCCTACTCTCTCTATTTGCTGGCACCCTCATCGCATTTCAGGACTCTATCGACTGCCCACTGCTCACTAGGACCCTGCTCTTCATGTTGCGACTTGAGACTGCTTGTTATATTTTGAACAATGTTCCGAGCAAGTTTGTTGTAAAAATTTTGTATGAGATATGGACTGGACATAGGCCGACACTTGCTCACTTTAGGATTTAGGGATGTCTGGCTTATGTGAAATATTTACAAGTAAAAAAGGTTGGACCTAGGTCTGATAAATGCTTATTCATAGAATACCCTAAGAAAACTAGGGGGATATTACTTCCATCTTGCTGAAGAGCAAAAGGTATTCATCAATAATAAGATAGTCTTTTTAGAAAAGGAGTTCCTTATGGAAGAAACAATTGCCTCTAATATTGAGCTTGCTGAAGTTCAATAGATGGAAGAATCGATACATTCAAGTAAACCTGCAGAACTAGATTTGATAAGATCAAACCTAGAGCCCATTATAGAGTCATCCTTGAGAAAATTTGATAGAGTACCGCATCAGTCAGATAGATACTATGGTTTCTTGATCTGGGATGAAGATTTTGTTGAACTCGATGAGAACGATGAGGATCCGATCATCTACATGGATGTCATTCAAAAATCCGACTTTAATAAGTGGCTGGAAGCCATGTAGTCCAAAATGAAGTTCATGAAGGTCAATAGTGTATGGACACTGGTTGATCCACTAGAAGGGATAAAATTCATTGGGGGTAAGTAGATTTTCAAAAGAAAAAGGAGCACAGACAGGAAGGTGGAGACCTATAAAATCCATCTGGTTGTCAAGGGATATCGTCAGCATTATGGTATTGACTATGATTAGATATTTTTTCTGATGGCAATGCTCAAGTCCATTCGGATTATGCTTGTGATAGCAGCATATCTGGACTATAAGATCTAGTAGATGGATGTGAAGACAACTTTTCTAAATGGAGAGTTGGAAGAAGAGGTGTATATGATACAGTCTGAGGGATTCACATCCATAGACAAGTCTAAGGTGTGCAGGCTTCATAGATCCATTTATGGATTGAAGCAGGCATCTTGAAGTTGAAACATGCATTTTAATAAGATGATCAGAATGTATGGCTTTGGTAGGAATAGAAAAAAATCCTACATATATAAATGGGCTAATAGTTCTATAGTTATATTTCTTATTTTGTATGTTGATGATATTCTCTTAATCGAGAATGACATTCTTACATTATAGAAAATAAAGATTTGGCTATCATCTCAGTTCTCTATGAAGGACTTGGGAGAAACTTCCTACATCCTAGAAATGAAGATCTATAAAGATAGATCTAATAGATTACTTGGATTATTCCAGTCCACATACATCGATACTGTGCTGAAGCAGTTCAACATGGTGAATTTCAAGAAGAGCTATCTTTCGATAGGCCATAGAATTTCTCTCTCGAAGAGGAATTATCCTATAACTCCTCAAGAAAGAGAACGTATAAGTAGAATACCATATGCTTCGATAGTGGGTTCTATTATGTACATCATGACATGTACGAGATCAAACATGGCATACTCACTAGGGGTAGTGAGTAGATACCAGTCTGATCCAGGTGAAAATCATTAGAAGATTGTAAAGACAATCTTGAAGTATTTGAGAAATACTAATGACCAGTGGCTCATTTATGGAGATGCTAATTTGAAACTTATGGGATATACTAATTCTAGCTTTTAATCAGATCATGATGACAATAAGAGTATGTCAGGTTATGTGTTTATCTTAAATGATGGAGCAGTCTGTTGGAAGAGTTTTAAGTAGCACACTATAGTAGATTCTATATGCGAGGTAGAGTATGTCGCGGCATCTAATACTGCAAAGAAAGATGTGTGGCTATGAAAGTTCATCGATAAGTTGGGAGTGGCACCCTCCTTGGATGGTCTGGTTCTACTTTACTATGACAGCACTGAAGCCATAGCTCAAGCGAAGGAGCCGAAGGTACATTAGCACATCAAGCATGTTTTGCATCGCTACCATCTTGTACAAGAGATTGTGGAATGAGATGATGTCAATCTTCAGAAGATCGATGGGAAGGAGAGCATGGCCAATCCATTAACTAAAGTTGTCAGGATCAAAGAGTTCAACAATCATAAATGGAAGATGGATATTCGATACTATTCTGATTGGCTTTAGTCTAAGAAAGTTTGTTGGGTATTGTATCCTAAAATCAATCATTTAGATTATAGATGATTGAGCTTAATATAATTTATACTTAAATTATAAATGAATAAAATTATTATTCTAGAATTTCATCATGTTTGTGCATCTTCCTGTAATAAACTCTTCTATAATGAAGTCTTTAGGACTATTTAGACTCAATAAAAGAAGATTTGTTATTTAGTCTTTAAACCTGATCATGACCAAAAGATACATTATTATCTAGGATGATAATGTTTATCGAGTGTAGGTTATTGCATGCCATATGGATTGGTTATCCTCTTAACCAAGAAGTATAAAAATACTGGTATGACATTCAGATAAAATATAGGAATATATTTCACTAATCGTGATCCAACTGTAAAGCTTTCTGCTATCAAGAGTTACTCGCAAAGGATATGGGTATAAGAATCCCTTAGACCTAAGATCACCATGGTGACTTGGAAGCAACTCATGGCACTTTGGTACCAGACTATCTAAATTTTTAATTTAGTGATGAAAAGTTACTAGGTGCAGTTAAGTACTTATTTAGTCGGTGTGTGAGTCAAGATGGGATTGACCCCTCCAAGTGTTGGAGCAAGTGCATCACTATATTTCAATTTAGCAAAATCTTGATCGAGGTAGTCCATATGATGGATGCTGAAATTTTGAAATATAATATGGATGATTTTTAGGATTGGCAGTAAATCCTAGATCATCCTTTGAGCATTGAGGTTATGAGGATGAATTATACGATAACCATATGCCACAGATTCGTCGATGTTGCATTTCGATCTATCTAAATGTCGGGTACTATTGTTAAATGGTAATATTGATTGATACAAAAAATTGATTCGTGTGCTACCGGCTTAGGGTTTAAATCTATGGGGTCACACATAATAGAAGTTCCTACCTAATCTAATGGCTGATCAAGAGTTCCAATGGTCTGAGACTCTATGGTTAAGAGTCCCACAGGACTAGAACTCTATTTTCATGGGTCTCACTAGATTGGAACTCTATATTTTACTTATTTGGGACTCTATGATCAAGAGTTTTATTGATCTAAGACTCTGTGATCATGAGTTTCATTTATTTGGGATACTTTGATCAAGAGTTCCACTAGTTTGGGACTCTTCGACCAAGAGTTTTATATAGATGGGACTCTATTGTCCAGACACCCATCTGATTGAGATTTTATATTTATTGAAGGATTAATTAGTAATTTAATTGCTAATTAGCTCAATTTGATTGAGTGATGAGGATTCGATTAAATCTGATTAAATTTGATTCGATTGGGTTTGACCCGATTAGATCATGAGATGACCTAATTGCTAAGAGAGATTCGATCCTGCTTTGATTACAACCTGAACCTAATTAATTTTTAATTTAATTAAAATTTATTAAGTTGGATTAATCTTAATCTAATTGGGTTTATCCTACTCTAAATGGGTCTAGATAAATTGGTTTGGACAAAACCAATTTGGACAAGTTGAATTTGAATTCAAAAATCTCCCTACGCCATGAATTTTGACCCATGCCCTTCCTCATGCATTTCTAGAAATTGCATGAGTTTTCTCCATGCCAGAACTAAAGTTTGTGCCCTCTCCTATCTCCCTTTGACCTGGTCCAAGCATTGGATCAGATTTAATTGTAGTTGAATTTTGAATTTAACTTGAATTGGTTGGTTTGGTTGAAACCTCCCAACTCCCTCTCATCCTTATCTCCATGCCCCTAGCCTTTTGTCACACTTATTTCTAATATTTCCTGGGCATGAGTGCATAGAAGGAGAGTCCTTCTATGCATCAAACACCTGGTTTATGTGTTGAGAAAGGATAAAGAGTGATTTGAATTTGAATTCGAACGGTTGGTTGAAACAAGTTCAACCAATGTACCTTATCCTTTCCACACATTTTCCCCTCTGAATCACGCACATTAAAATGCAATTTTTTTTTAGCATGCATGGAGAAGAGTGAGGCTATGTGAGAAGGAAAGAGTCCTTCTGGGTGAGACTTTCAAAGTGTTGGGGCGCTGGGTTTTGGGTGAGACAAAATTCAAAAGAGAGAAAGCCTTTTGCGCCTACCTTTTCTTACACCATTCTTATTTTTTTCATTGGTTATCCATTCAAAAGAGATTTGGAACTGGGTGTACGGCAAATAGGAGGGTCCTTCTCTGTGAAAATTTATTTCATAGGAAAATTCTAAAGAGAGAGGGCATGAGAGTGTTTCTGAGCATCAAGATTTTTAGGTGTGTAAAAACCTAAGGTTTGGACCCTAGGTTCAAGTAGATAGATTGAGCACTGTGAGTGCCCAATCATGACTAATTTTTCACCACCACCTCATTATCCTTCATACACCATATTCTAATCTTCTGGAGCATCTAGGAGATTGAAAAGAAGATCGTCAATCAGATTGACAAAAATCAGCTATTGAAGGCTCTGACAAAGAGCTAGCACTCTGGTGGAGCTAGTCGGGATTAGAAGCTCCGTGTGGACCATCCATAGAGGCCGAATAAGTATGCGGCTATAGCATGATGTGAGAATTCTTCTTGCAGTTTTGGATTGTGGAATTCGACTACCCATGCATGGGTATCATGTTCTAAACATAAATCGGTCAACAAATATAATTTGCTAATCGAATGTATTTAATTTTTTATTGCATATATACATAGCTAGATCGATGTGTAGGGTTATATGATCTGATCAGAGACATCTTAAATTAATATTAGACTAATTTTAGCTTCTGCTGCATATTTATTTCGAAAAAGTTTTGAAAAGCATGTTTAGAACTCTACACGGTTTCCATCAATGCTTTGTTGAGGTCAATGTTATCAATACAGATCCTCCACTTGCTATTGGCTTTTTTAATCATGATGATATTAGAGATCCTTTCCAAATAGTGCCTATCAAATGAATCCTGCTGTCATTAGTTTGTCGATATCTTTATCGATAGCCCATTACTGCTCCAGGGCAAAGCTTTTTTTTTTTGTCACACTAGTCGGTATTCTAGATTCACATCTAACTTATTTACAATGATATTAGAAGGGATACCTAGCATGTCTGATACTATCCAGGCGAATATGTCCTTGTTGGCCTAGAGAAAAGTCATCAACCTATCCTTTTAGTCTAATGTTAGCAAGGATCTAATCTGAGTCATTCTGATCGGATCATCTCTGAAGAGAATAGTGATGAGCTCCTTGGCTGGCTCTCCTCAGGATTCTTCTGCCTCCCCCCTATGGTCTTCGATGGTAGGGCCTCTATTGGTTTTTTTGCCTTTGAAAGTGGTGAGGTGAAGGAACTAGATCTAGGGTTTCATGGATAGATCTTGAATTTTTTTCAAGATCATATACTGAAAGACTTAAATAAATTAAATATTTATTTAAATAAATATGTAAACACCTAGATCTCAAATTTATTACATTATCAAGGCATGATATTAAATCAGAAATTAAAATCAAACAAGAAAGAAAAGGTTGATCAAATCAACCTAGATCTACACTACATCAAATGCAGGTATGAAGTTAATAGATCAGATCTATTACCTGAGTAAGTTAGATTTTTTAACTTACTGATCTAGTCTTAAGGATGAAGTCACGAGATGCACATGCATCTGGCCTCTAGGAGTCATCCATATAAGCCCACGAATATGATCAGAGATTCTGATGCAGGAAATCAGCACAATATCCTAGCACTGTGCTGATCTCTCTTTGACGGTTGATCTGATGCTTTCTTCTTTGAAATCTAGATATTTCAAAATACAAGAAGAAAAGAGGAAGATTTGTGATGTTGAGACACCTCTCAAAAGCTCACAAAAAGGGAAAAAGATCTGGAACAATAACCCTAGAAGAAGACCCTCTTCTTCTTCTTTATTCTTTTCTAGACATCCTGATTTGTGTTTTTAATATCTCCATGATCTAGATGAATTTTTCTCTAATTTTTCTAAACCAAATAGGCCTCTCAAATTTCTACAATCAATAAAAATTTTAGCTAAAATTTTTTTTTAAATAAATAGATATGTAGAGTCCAAGTTAGGTGAAAAACCTAGACTAGGAAGGACCAAATAAGGAAAGTTGTTGGGGCACCCAACTCTTGGGCGCCCCACCTCTTTTTCTGTTGTGGACCAGAAAATTGGGCACACAAAAAAAATATCCTCTTTTATCATAAAAATCAAAGAAAATAAGGAAGGATGGGTTGGCACACTTATGGGAAGAGTTTTGGTTGATAAGGATTCTATCTCATAGAATCCTTAAGCAAAACTAATTCCCCTTTTGACTTGGTCTTCCAACAAACTTCCATATGAGAAAAAGGAAGAGAGAAGGGAGGCATAAGAAACCTTGGGCATGGAGATTATTCATGTAAAAATACAAAGAAAAAAAGATGGGGCGTGAGGATTAGGTGGTACAAGGAATTGGAAATCCTAGTCACACTAGGACTCCTATTTTGACTTGGTCAAACAAAATATTTTAACCAAATAAAAATAAGAGTAAACCAACCCAATTAAATAAGATGCTAACCAATTTAAAGACTTAATTAAATTAGATTTAATTCTAATTTAATTTTTTAATCAAATTAAAAAATTGGGTTGACCCGAGTCCTAGTTAGATTAGGACTAGTTTTTTCTTGCACTTGACTTATCCAATAAGCCAATTGAACTTGATCCAATCAAGTCCAAACCAAATCTAATTAAATCATATTTAATTAGACTTAATTTTAGCTTTCTGACTTAATCAAATTAAGCTAATTAGCAATCAAATTGCTAATTGATCCTCCTATAATACTTACATGAGGTTAAACATCAATTGTATTGATTGTTTAATCCTAAAACGATTTACAATTGATTGTTTAATCCTCAAATGATTCTAAATCACTGATCAATCATCCGATCAAAATGTGAACTCTAATGTGTGTGACCTCATAGGTTCGAATCCAAGTTGGTAGCATAGAAATAAATTTCTGTACCAATCAAAGTGACCATTTAGCAATGATACCCGATGGTCGGATAGGTCAAAAGGTATAGAACACCATCCTTAGAACCCATGCGAATATAGTTTTCATATAATTCATCCTCTTGACCATAATGCTTGTAGGATACCTTAGAGTTTAACTGTCAACTCTGATCAGGTTGTTCACATTATATTTTAAAATATCAAATTCATCTGATGGATTACCCTGGCCAAGGTTTTGCTATATTGAAATATAGTGATACATTCTTCTCCAACTCTTGGAGTGGTCAATTTCATCTTGATCACATTCCGACTTCGCAAGGACTTGACTATGCTCAGAAGCCTTCCATTGCTGAATTAATAATTCAGTTAGTCTGGTACCAAAGCATAGTGAGTTGCTTGCAAGTCACTGAGGTGATCTTAGATCTAAGGGATATTTAAATCTATATCCCATCAAAGACATTCTCAACAATAGAATGCTCTGGACTTGGTCACGTTCAATGATGATGTACCCATACATCTCACCTGTATGTCATACCAGTGTCTCCACATTCTTTGGTTAAGAGGACAACCAACCTATATGGCATATAGCGACCTATACTCGATAGAGGCTGTCATCCTAATTAATAGCCTATCATTTGGTCGTGAATAAATTTAAGAACTAATCGATAAATCCTCTCTTTATCGAAACTAAATAGTCCTAAGGATTTCATCATAACAACGGAGTTCATTAGAAGATGTAAATTTATGATAAAAAAAGATGCCAAAATATTTTTTATTAATAATAAATCAATTATAGTATTTTAATCATCAACAGACTGATGATTAGCTTTAGGACATAATTTTCAACAACTCCTATTTGTCCAAAAGCTACTCGGCACAGTATCTAATATCCATCTTCGAATTACGGTTATCGAACTCCTTGATTGCTAGGGCTTTAGTGAAGGGGTCGGCTAAATTCTTCTTTCCATCGATCTTCTGAAGGTCGACGTCACCATGATCCACGATCTCACGAACCAAATGAAAGCGATGCAGAATGTGCTTTGTCCGCTGGTGTGCCTTCGATTCCTTTGCTTGAGCTATGGCGTCAGTGCTGTCACAGTAGAGCAGGACTGGATCATCAATGGAGGATGATACTCCAAGCTCGATGATGAACTTCCTCAGTCACACAGCTATTTTTACTGCATCTAATGTTGCCATGTACTCGACTTCACAAATAGAGTCAGCCACTGTATGCTGCTTGGAACTTTTTCAGTAGATGGCTCAAACATTTAGAGTAAAGATATATCTCGACACACTTTTACTGTCATCATGGTCAGATTGAAAGCTGGAGTCTGTAAACCTCGCAAGCTTTAGATCTGACTCACCATAAATCAACCATTGGTCCTTAGTATTTTTTAAATACTTAAGGATGATTTTAACCATCTTCCAGTAATTTTCTTTAGGGTCAGACTGATATCTACTCACAACTCCTAGTGAGTATGCCACATTTGGTCTCGTACATGTCATTGCATACATAATAGACTCCACTACTAAAGCATATGAAATTCTACTCATACACTCTCTCTCTTTAGGAGTTATCAGACAATTCTTCTTGGAGAGAGAAATTTTTTAACCTATCGAGAGATAGCCCTTTCTGGAATTTTCCATGCTGAACCTCTTCAGTATAATTTCTATGTACGTGACTAGGATATACCAAGCATCCTTTTAGATCTATCCCTATAGATCTTCATCCCTAGGGTATAGGATACTTCACCCAAGTCCTTCATGAAGAACTGTGATGACAACCAGACATTTATTCCTTATAGTATGGGGATGTCATTCCCAATTAAGAGAATGTCATCGACGTACAAAATAAGGAATATCACTGCTGGACCATTTGCCCATTTGTAAATGCAGGATTCTTCTCCGTTCTTAATGAAGCCATATATTTTGATCACTTTATCAAAATGCATGTTCCAACTCTGAGATGCTTGCTTTAATCCATAAATGGATCTCTGAAGCATGACACCTTGGACTCATCTGTGGATGTAAATGTTAGATATATGTGTCCTAGAAGCCAGAATTGACTGACACTTGTAATACACTTCTAGGAGCAAAATTGTAATTTTGACTAAAATCAATAAATGGGTTATTTTCTATCACATATGTGTATTTAGTGTCTGTGATACATCCTTTGAGTTAATGGCAATGATAATTCATATTTTCAAGAGTTGAAAATTTAAGACATGAATAATCATTATTAACTCATAAATTGCTCCCGACCATAGGATCATCACGAGGATGGTGATTGATCCGAAAGGTTGGTGTACAATCGCTTCTCTTTAGTAGATGAGTCTTGAGTCTACGGTGTGGAGACACCGGAGCGAGAGTACAGGTACTCGTTAGAGAATGAGGGCACTGAGCGTGACCACCTCGAGTAGTCATTAGGAAGTCTACCTTCTCGTCAATGACTGACTCGATGCTGCAGTAGTGTGTCTGGTTCTTTGACCTGAGGTGCATCGGTAGTTCACCTTGAGGGTGTTATAGTTTGACTACACCATTACTCGGTCTCCTAGCCATATGGAACCCTGAGGTGTATGTTGGCTATGACATGTTCATTGTAGGAACTGGATTGCATCAAGATGGAATCTATCTACCTCGGTGGTAGAGGAGCAGCCCTATGATGATCATGAGAATCAAGTCCAGAAATCCATGGCCATGGTAGAGTGAAATAATAGAAAGAGTTTCTATTTAGATTTTCACATTGGACTTGAATCGAATGATTACATCATATGACAGAGACTAGGGTTTGACGAGTTCACCTTAACCCTAATCTGATCGGGGCTCAAGATAGAAGAACTTAATCACACAGGTAGCTGCACCAAGAGGTTCACATTCAGCTCTGATGGGTTGCCACCATATACTGCTAGGTGTCACTGGTGGATTTTGGGAGCAATTAGAATGATTTAGATGATCGATCATTCTAGCTGTTCGAATCAGAAGAGTTCTGATCCATCGAAAGGAGTTTCGATGATGTGTCGATGATAGAGATCATGACATATCCCATTACCATACAGAACTGAACCTAACTGGGTCACACAAATAAGGGTTTGAATCTGGTGATCATCAATTGAACTGATCTAGTTCAATTGATCTGAATGAGATTCAATTAGGTTCAAGGAAATCGTGCTAGCACTCGATTGAACCTAACGTTCTTCTTTTGCTATCATAAATAAGTTGTCCTGATCTGAGCCAAAGGAGTTTGTGCTCAAACAGAGGCCTTCATATGGTCTGACTGGAGGTTGTCCAAGTCAAAAAAAGGTTGTCTTATTTGTAAGACACTTACCTGCCATTTTTGGTCACCTGCCATTTCTTGTTCTTTGACTTTGGTCAAAAGTCTACCTTTGACTGGTCAAACGTTGACCATTGACACTTTGACTTTTGACCACATGTCATGCACCTATTGGAGAGCTGGTGGGGGCCTGTCCCCCTACCAGAACCTGGCAAGGAGGAGGGCACACGCCAGCCTAGGCGTGCACCCAAGTTGGAGGCGCCTAAGAGTCCTTGCTGGACAAGGACTCCTCTTTTTTGGATTCCAATTAGAGTTCTTCTAAGAACCAACTTTGACTGATCTTAGGCGCCCTCTAAGGAGGAATCCAGGGGACTCTATTCCCACCAATTAGATTTAGATCTGATTTCATAAAGGGTTGTGATTGGTTGGGAAGAAGAGAAGTTGGATCACAGCTAGTCTATAAATAAGACCCTGTACGCAACTCAGATTGTGACAAGAGATTCAATTGAGAATTGAAAACCCCATGCCCCAAGGCTGCCTCTCCCCTCCTCCTCCATGAAAAAGCTTCTTCTCCTTCTCCTCTCCACGTCCAAAAGAGTTTTGGACCTTTCTTGGTGCGATCCAGATCAAAGAAAGGCGATCAAAAGTAAGAAGGCTGCACTGCTGCAAAAGGATGACTGCTGATCTTCAAAAGGAGTTTTGAAGATCCTCCATATCAGATCCAGATCTAATTTTTGGAGGTGTGATAGAGAAGAAGAGGATCTCTAGATCCAACCTAAGTGGATACCGGTAGAGGCCAGGCGCTTGCGTGGCTAGATCCAGAACCTTCCGCTGCAAACAGGATCATCAACGGGGTAATAGGATTACCCAAATTCAGGTAAATTAAATTTGATTTAATTTATCCTTATTTTATTTTATTTATTAAAATAATAAGAATCAGATCTAAAATACATATCAAGATCTGATTGAGATCAAGAGAAAAAATTTTTGAAATATATCTCTTGATCTGATCAGATCTGAACGAACCTGGATCCGAAAAATCAGGATTTCCCTTCAACTGGTATCAGAGCCATGGTTCTAAAATTATTTAGATCTGATTTTAAATTTATTTTAATTAAAAAATAAATGATTTTAGATGTCACATGAGATGTGATCAGATCTAAAATTAGAAAAAATTAAAATTAAATAATTTGGATCTAAGATTAGAAGATATGCATGACTAGTTCTAGAATAGAATAGTTCTATAGAATAGTCTTGCATGTTTTTGATTTAATCTGATTAAATCATATTTTAGATCTTTTTATTTACTATTTTTTGATATTATAAGTGTTATAATAACATCTGAAAAAATAGCAAATAAAAATTATTTAATTTTTGAAATATCATATGAGATATGATTGATGCATGTCTAGACTAGTTGTAGAATAGTTCTACATAATTATCTAGATTAGAATTTATTTTGATTAGATCAATTTAAATCTAATTTTTTAGATTATTATGAGATAATTTAGATCTAAAAATATGCATGATTATGATACATGAGATGTATGCAAAATATGCCATAATTAGATCTGATTTATATATGAGATATATGATATAGATCTGATATTATTTTGTAGTATTGAATGTTCCTGATTAAGGCGTTCCTCTTGGCCGTCCGGTCATAAGAATGAAGAAGGGTTTAAAGGCCCTCTCTTTTCCATTCGATGGGGTGTTCTTATGATGTGTAGGGGTGCTGCGTGTTCGTCCTTAATCAGAAACTCCAAAACTTACTTTCTGCAAAATCCTAGATCCTGAAACCCTAGGATTTATTGTGCATATTTTATTTATGAACCCTACTTAATTAAGAATTAAGTTTATGAAATATTAATTAGGTCTAAAATTGAGAATTTTAGATCTAAGACATATTCATAATACTGGGTTCGGGCTTGGGTAGCTCAATTAGGTCTAAGCGGTTGATCAAACCGAATCAAGAGTTGGTTAGATGGGATCAACAATGCTTAAATTGACCAGCCTAATAGGATTAAGTCTGGGTCAAGATCGAGTCACGATCAAGCAAGACCTAATTAGGCTCAGAGGTTAGAGTCTGGATTGTAGGCTAACCCAATTGGTTCTGGCTCAACAATTTGGTGTCTAAGGTAAGTTTGGCACATACGACCGACTGGTTTTTAATTGGAAGCTACTCGACCTGAATGCGTTCTTGTACGAGTTAATGGCATATTTCCTTCCACCGGTCTCACTTACCTGGCCATATCTGTTGACACAGTTCTGATCTGAGGTGGTCAATAATCCGAGCTAACCCATGCCACTAGGTTAGTCATAATTGTTATGACTAAGCCAAGTCTAGTTTAATGAGACCTGAATCAATTCTCCCTAAGAAAAGATTAAGTCTGAGGTCTTCCACCATTGTAGATGTGCGGGCCCTTCCCGGGGTTGATTGTTCTCGGCTGGATACAGTGGCTCAGTTGCACCGGGAAGATGCAACCATGTCTATTAGGCATTGGATGCTATGGGCTGGAGGATGAGTTGGGCTCAATATTTTGGATACGGTGAGAGACTCAATTAGGAATCCCAGTCTATGCAAATGGTGGGTCTGACTTAACTAAGGAGTGGATCAATATTTTGGATACGGTGAGATTCATGAATTAGAGACCAAGTTTGGGTGCACCATGATTAGAGAATCATTGAACAAGAGTTGTTCACTCATTGGCTAACCCATCACCAATAACTGTTAGGTGAGGTGATGAGTCAGTTGGTGAGACCGCACCACCCACTAGAAATCATTAATCATGGAGATTTTTGCATCTCTACAGAGGGAGTGTAGGGATCCAAGAAAATAGTGGGAGCTAATTTGTTTAAAAATAAAATCTCTAAACAAATTGGTCAAGTCAAAATTACAGTATCTAACTAGAATCTTTGACTCTCTACAGGAAAATGTCTGCGTCCAACCCATTGGCACGTATCCTGGACACACATAGACTGACTGGACCCAATTATAAAGATTGGCTCAGAAACTACAAAATTATTTTGGGTTCTGAGAAGTTAACACATGTACTGGATCAGGACCCTCCCACCTTACCAGCCCGTCCATCTGTTGAACAGAGAGCGTCTCTGGAAAAATGGATTGACGAAGATAATAAGGCCAGATATTACATGTTGGGCTCGATGTCTGATGAGCTCCAGCACCAACATGAAGATATCGGGACTGCTCGCCAAATGTTGGCTCACCTGCAGGAGATGTTTGGTGAACAGAGTCGCGCAGCCAAATATCAAGTCACAAAATGACTTTTTAAGGCTAAGATGCGTGATGGGCAGTCAGTCCAAGATCACTGTCTGATAATGATCAAGGACATGGAAGAGCTTGAGAAGCTCGGTGTGAAGTTAGGACTTGGACCTGCAGAATGATATTATTCTGCAATCCTTGACTGATGCATATGGGCAATTCATCATGAATTACCACATGCATAAACTTCAGAATTCCTTGGCCGAGTTAATGAATATGCTGGTTACCGCTGAGCTTTCTATGAAAGGTTCTAAAGGCTCAGTTCTTGCTATGGAACGGACTTCTTCCAAAAGAAAGTCTTATGGAAAGAAAAAGAAGTCTGTGAAAAAGCAAAAGGTGGAAGGATCAAAGAAGAAGAAGGCAGAGCCGAAGAAAAAGGTCGATGTCAAAGGAAAGTGTTTCCATTGCAACAGCGACGGCCATTGGAAGCGAAACTGCCCTACTTACCTAGGCCACCCTAAAGAACAAGAAGGAAGGTCCTTCTGGAGGTATGCTCGTTATTGAGTCTAACCTTACGGTTTCTTCTGCATCCAGTTGGGTGCTTGACTCTGGTTCTAGTGCTCATCTGTGCACTTCCATGCAGGGTCTTGAGGATAGCAGGAGGCTGAGGGATGGAGACATGATCCTACGCGTCGGTAATGGAGCAAGAGTTGCTGCAGTAGCCATGGAAACATACCCTCTTCGATTACCATCTGGTTTAGACTTAGTTTTGAAAGACTGTTATTATGTGCCTGCAGCTAGCAGGAATTTGATTTCTGTTTCATGCTTAGCACAAGAAGGTTATGTGATCACCTTCTTTAAGGACCATTGTAACATTCTTTATGAAAGAAATAAAATTGCAAATGGTTTTCTTATTAATGGTCTTTATCAGCTACATATTGATGTACCTGTTCTAACTATCGAGCAAAACGTGAATGCCAAACGACCTAGGGATAGTCCAAACGATAGATATCTATGGCACCTGAGATTAGGTCATATAGCAGAAGATAGGATCAACAAATTGAGAAAAATGGGCTATTGAGTCCATTGACTTTCGAGTCATATCCAACTTGTGAATCCTTGTCTTCAAGGCAAAATGACTAAACTCCCTTTTGTTGGACATGGGGAGAGGGCCACAGATCTCCTTGCCCTAGTACATACTGATGTGTGCGGCCCATTTGATGTGCCGGCTAGAGGCAATTTTGTCTACTTCATTATCCTTTACCGATGATCTGTCTAGGTATGGGTATGTGTATCTTATGAGACACAAGTCTGAAGCTTTTGAAAAGTTCAAAGAATTCAGACATGAAGTAGAAAAACAAACTGAAAAACCCATTAAGGTTCTTCGATCAGATCGAGGAGGTGAATACCTTAGCCGGGAATTCCTAGACTATCTAAAGAAAAATGGCATAGTCTCTCAATGGACTCCACCAGGAACACCTCAACTCAACGGGGTTTCAGAACGGAGAAATCGGACTCTATTAGATATGGTTCGATCCATGATGAGCTTCACAGACCTTCCTGATTTTCTTTGGGGACACTCATTGTTAACTTCAATTTATCTACTGAATAGGGTTCCCTCTAAAACCGTTCCTACCACACCGTATGAGATATGGCACGGTAAGAAACCAAGTCTGAGTCATCTCAGAATTTGGGGTTGTCCGGCTCATGTCAAAAAGACAACAAGCGGACAAGTTAGAGTTTAGGTCCTTCAGAGCTCGATTCATAGGATATCCTAAAGAGTCATTAGGATACTATTTCTACATTCCAGAAGACCACAATGTGATTGTGAGTCGACATGCCATCTTTCTTGAAAAATAGTTTATTCAAGATAGCGGCATTGGAAAATAGATCAAGCTTGATGAGAAAGTCTCACAAGCAGAACGAGCTAAGGACCAAGTGGAACCAAATCAGGTTGAGCCAATAAGAACACTACCTCCTCCACCTCGTAGATCGGAAAGAGTTTTCCGTCCCCCTGAAAGATACTTAGGTATTATTTCAGAGGATGTAGAGGAAATGTTCCTCGTAGGTAATGGTGCTCATGGTGATGATCCCAAAACCTACAACGAGGCGATATCAGATATCGACTCCGAGAAATGGCTAGAGGCAATGCAGTCAGAAATTGACTCGATGCACTCAAACCAAGTCTGGACCTTGGTAGATCCACCAGAAGGTATAGTACCTATTGGATGTAAATGGATCTTCAAGAGAAAGATTGGTGCAGATGGGAATGTGGAGACATTCAAGGCTAGACTAGTGGCAAAAGGTTATAGTCAACGCGAAGGCATTGACTATCAGGATACCTTTTTCCCAGTAGCTATGCTAAAATCCATCCGCACATTGCTTGCTGTTGCAGCCTATTTCGATTATGAAATATGGCAAATGGACGTGAAAATGGCATTCCTAAATGGATATCTTGAGGAAGATATCTATATGGAACAGCCGCTAGGTTTCACATCCAGTGATACTGATCACAAGGTTTGCAAGCTGCAAAGGTCCATATATGGACTTAAGCAAGCATCTCGGAGCTGGAACACTCGTTTCAATGATGTGATCAAAAAGTTTGGTTTCATCAAAAATGAAGAGGAACCATGTGTTTTCAAAAGGGTCAGTGGGAGCGCTGTTGTCTTCCTCGTATTGTACGTGGATGACATCCTCCTTATTGGGAATGATATTCCCATGTTGACATCAGTCAAGATGTGGTTGTCCAAGGAATTCTCCATGAAAGACCTAGGTGAAGCATCCTTTATTCTAGGAATTAAGGTCTATAGGGATAGACCGAATAGGATGCTAGGACTTTCACAGAAGATGTACATAGAGAAAAGTACTAAAGAGGTTTAGTATGGAAAACTCTAAGAGGGGATTAATACCCTTCAGACATGGTATTCATCTTTCCAAGAAGATGTGCCCTAGCACACCTGAGGAAATAGAACGCATGAGCAAGATCCCTTATGCTTCTGCAATAGGGAGCCTCATGTATGCCATGCTATGTACACGACCTGATATAGCCCATGCTGTGAGTGTCACAAGCAGATATCAGTCAAATCCAGGTGAAGAACACTGGACTTCTGTGAAATGTATCCTTAAGTACTTGAGAAGAACTAAGGATATGATGTTGGTCTTTGGTAATGGAGAACTCCAAGTCCAGGGATACACAGACTCGGATTTCATGTCCGATATAGATGATCGAAAGTCGACATCTGGGAGTCTGTTTGTGTGCAATGGTGGTGCTGTCAGCTGGAAGAGTTCAAAGCAAACGGTGATAGCAGATTCCACCATGGAAGCAGAATATATCGCTGCATCAGAGGCTGCGAAGGAAGCATTCTGGTACAAGAAGTTTGCTGCAGAAATCGGAGTAATGCCATCAGATGCCATTCCTCTATACTGCGACAACAATGGCGCCATAGCCCTTGCTAAGGAGCCGAGGTCTCACCAGAAATCCAAGCACATTGAGCGGCGATACCACCTCATCCACGATTACCTCGAGAAGGGTTACGTCGAGGTCAAGAGAGTCAACTCCGCAGATAATGTGGCAGACCCACTTACAAAGCCGTTGGGCCAGCAGAAGATCGAAGCCCACCTTGAGAAGATGGGACTTAGACTTGTAGCCAATTGGCTTTAGGACAAGTGGGAGATTGTTAGATATATGTGCCCTAGAAGCCAGAATTGGCTGACACTTGTAATACACTTCTAGGGGCAAAATTATAATTTTGACTATAAATCAATAAAATGGGTTATTTTCTATCACATATGTGTATTTAGTGTCTGTGATACATCCTTTGAGTTAATGGTAATGATAATTCATATTTTCAAGAGTTGAAAATTTAAGACATGAATAATCATTATTAACTCATAAAATGCTCCCGACCATAGGATCATCACGAGGATGGTGATTGATCCGGAAGGTTGGTGTACAATCGCTTCTCTTTAGTAGATGAGTCTTGAGTCTACGGTGTGGAGACACCGGAGCGAGAGTACAGGTACTCGTTAGAGAACGAGGGCACTGAGCGTGACCACCTCGAGTAGTCATTAGGGAAGTCTACCTTCTCGTCAATGACTGACTCGATGCTGCAGTAGTGTGTCTGGTTCTTTGACCTGAGGTGCATCGGCAGTTCACCTTGAGGGTGTTATAGTTTGACTACACCATTACTCGATCTCCTAGCCATATGGAACCCTGAGGTGTATGTTGGCTATAGCATGTTCATTGTAGGAACTGGATTGCATCAAGATGGAATCTATCTACCTCGGTGGTAGAGGAGCAGCCCTATGATGATCATGAGAATCAAGTCCAGAAGCCCATGGCCATGGTAGAGTGAAATAATAGAAAGAGTTTCTATTTAGATTTTCACATTGGACTTGAATCGAATGATTACATCATATGACAGAGACTAGGGTTTGACGAGTTTACCTTAACCCTAATCTGATCGGGGCTCAAGATAGAAGAACTTAATCACACAGGTAGCTGCACCAAGAGGTTCACATTCAGCTCTGATGGGTTGCCACCATATACTGCTAGGTGTCACTGGTGGATTTTGGGAGCAATTAGAATGATTTAGATGATCGATCATTCTAGCTGTTCGAATCAGAAGAGTTCTGATCCATCGAAAGGAGTTTCGATGATGTCGATGATAGAGATCATGACATATCCCATTACCATACAGAACTGAACCTAACTGGATCACACAAACAAGGGTTTGAATCTGGTGATCATCAATTGAACTGATCTAGTTCAATTGATCTGAATGAGATTCAATTAGGTTCAAGGAAATCGTGCTAGCACTCGATTGAACCTAACGTTCTTCTTTTACTATCATAAATAAGTTGTCCTGACTGAGCCAAAGGAGTTTGTGCTCAATCAGAGGCCTTCATATGGTCTGACTGGAGGTTGTCCAAGTCAGAAAAGGTTGTCTTATTTTGTAAGACATTACCTGCCATTTTTGGTCACCTGCCATTTCTTGTTCTTTGACTTTGGTCAAAAGTCTACCTTTGACTGGTCAAACGTTGACCATTGACACTTTGACTTTTGACCACATGTCATGCACCTATTGGAGAGCTGGTGGGGGCCTGTCCCCCTGCCAGAACCTAGCAAGGAGGAGGGCGCATGCCACCCTAGGCGTGCCCCCAAGTTGGAGGCGCCTAGGAGTCCTTGTTGGACAAGGACTCCATCTCCTTTTTGAATTCCAATTAGAGTTCTTCTAAGAACCAACTTTGACTGGTCTTAGGCACCTTCTAAGGAGGAATCCAGGGGACTCTATTCCCACCAATCAGATTTAGATCTGATTTCATAAAGGGTTGTGATTGGTTAGGAAGAAGAGGAGTTGGATCACAGCTAGTCTATAAATACGACCCTGTACCCAACTCAGATTGTGACAAGAGATTCAATTCAGAATTGAAAACCCCACGCCTCAAGGCTGCCTCTCCCCTCCTCCTCCATGCCAAAGCTTCTTCTCCTTCTCCTCTCCACGTCCAAAAGAGTTTTGGACCTTGATTGGTGCAATCTAGATCAAAGAAAGAAGATCAAAAGTAAGAAGGCTGCACTGCTGCAAAAGGACGACTGCTGATCTTCAAAAGGAGTTTTGAAGATCCTCCAGATCAAATCCAGATTTGATTTTTGGAGGTGTGATAGAGAAGAAGAGGATCTCTAGATCCAGCCCGAGTGGATATCGGTAGAGGCCAGGCGCTTGCATGGCTAGATCCAGAACCTTCTGCTGCAAACAGGATCATCAATAGGGTAATAGGATTACCCAAATTTAGGTAAATTAAATTTGATTTAATTTATTCTTATTTTATTTTATTTAAAAATAATAAGAATCAGATCTGAAACACATCAAGATCTGATTGAGATCAAGAAAAAAAATTTTGAAATATATCTCTTGATCTGATCAGATCTGAACGAACCTGGTCCAGAAAATCAGGATTTCCCTTCAGTGAACCCCTCAGGTTATATCATATATACCTCTTCGATTAGCTCTCCATTTAGGAAAGCCGTCTTCACATCCATCTACTAGATCTCATATTCCAGGTGGGCAGCTATTGCAAGCATTATCCGAATGGATTTGAGCATTATCACTGAGAAGAATGTCTCATCATAGTCAATACCATAGTGTTGATGATACCTATTGACAACCAGACAGACTTTATAGATCTCCATCTTTCTGTCTGTACCTCTTTTTCTTTTGAATATCCATTTACACCCAATGGGTTTAACCCCTTCAGGTGGATCAACTAATGTCCATATATGATTGACCTTCATGAAATCCATTTTGGATCTCATGGCTTCTAACCATTTCTCAAAGTTGGATCACTTGCATCGCATCCATATAAGTGATTGGGTCCTCATCATTCTCATCGAGTTTGATGGGATCACCATTCTAGACCAAGAATCCATAGTATCTATCCGGATGGCATGGTACTCTACCAGATCGCCTTAATGGTACAGGTTCACTAGGCTTCGGATCTGATCTGATCAAATCCAACTTAGGTTCAACATTCTATGTCGGACTTTCTTTCTGTTGAACTTCATCAAGTTTAACCTTAGAGACAACAGTTCTTTCACCAAGGAACTTCTTTTCCAAAAAGGTTGTCCTAAGGCTGACGAACACCTTTTGTTCATCAGCATGGTAGAAATAGTATCCTTTGACCTCTTTTGGATACCCTATGAATGTACAATTGTCAGACCTAGGTCCAAGTTTATCTGTAATTTACCATTTGACATAAGCCGGGCACCTCCAAACCCAAAGGTATGAAAGTGCTAACTTACGTCCTATCCATATCTCATATGGGATTTTAACTACAGACTTGCTTGGAACCCTATTTAATAGATAACAAGTCGATTTGAGTGCATATCCTAGAAGGATATCAGCAAGCTGGCAAATCTCATCATGGATCAGACCATGTTTAATAGAGTTTGATTCCTCCTTTCAGACACACCATTATGCTGTGGTGTTTCAAGAGGAGTTTATTATGAGAGAATTCCATTCTCTCCTAGATATGTGAGAAACTCACCAAAAAGATATTCTCCTCCTCAGTCAGACTGAAGAGTTTTAATACTTCCCAGTTTATTTCTCTACTTCACTTTGGAATCGTTCGAATATTTCAAAAGAATCTGACTTATGTTTCATCAGATAGACATATCCATATTTAGATAGATCATCTATGAAAGTGATGAAGTAGACATATCCATCTCTAACACTTGTGCTCATTGGTCCACATACATCAGTATGTACTTGTTGGGGATAAACTCCACTCTCGTCGAAGTTCAGTCTGATGCTTAGCCTAATGCAACCGATAATCATGGAAGAGCTTCGATCAAAAATTCTTCTTCCAGCGATCGAATCCTAGCCGAACTCCTTCAATAGCCGAACTCTTTCGGTAGCCAAACTCCTTCTGGATTTCTCCTTCAGTCGGATTCCTATATGAGCCAAACTCCTTTCGGACACCTCTTAGAGCCGAACTTCTTCCAAATTTCTCCTTTAATTAGATTCTTACAGGAGCTGAACTTCTTTCGGACATCTTCTAGAGCCGAACTCCTTCCAAATTTCTCCTTTAGTTGGACCCCTCAAACGGTCAAACTCCTTTCGGACACCTCCTAGAGCCGAACTCCTTTCAAATTTCTCTTTTAATCGAACTCCTCAAGCGGCTAAACTCCTTCCGAACACCTCCAAGAGCCAAACTCCTTCTGGACTTCTTCTTTAGTCGGATTTCTTCAGGAGCCAAACTCCTTCCGAACATCTCCTTCAGTCAGATTCCTTTAGGAGTCGAACTCCTTTTGGACATCTCCTTCAGTCGGATTTCTTCAGGAACTGAACTCCTTCCGAACTTCTCCTTCAGTCGAATTTCTATAGGAGTTGAACTTCTTTCGGACATCTCCTTCAGTCGGATTTCTATAGGAGCCAAACTCCTTCCAGACTTCTCCTTCAGTCGGATTCCTACAGGAGCCAAACTCCTTCTAGACTTCTTTTTCAATCAGATTTTGAATGCCTGCTTCCTCCAGACGGTTACGACTGTCATTTATCAATCTGTTATAGGCGACACCATTATCAGATGGTTACGATTGTCATTTATTAGTCTGCTATAGGCAACCCCACTACCGAATGGTTACGACTGCTATATCAGTCTATTACGAGTGACATCTCTCTCCATAATAAATTCTACGTGACCCTGAGTGACCCATGACCAGACGATTACGATTGTCACTATCAATCTGCTCTAGACTTTGTCTATAAAAGGGATCCTCTAGATATATTTTTTTTAAGCTTTCTTCTTCTTTCCAAAAGCTCTACTGAATTCATATTCGAGCACTCCATTTATGTTGGCCAGAAGAGCTGACTTGATTATCGAAGGATCCTGCCAGAGCCACCACCATCAACTTCAGATGGGACTTTGTTTTATAGGTCATCAGTGGCGACCTTCTCTTCCCCAGCTTCAGCTCGATCCGGCATCAACCAGATTCTACACCAACAGGATTGGCGCTAGAGGAAGGGCCCTCTGTTCCTGAGGTTCTTTTATTCTTAAAGAAGTGCTCAGTAGTAATCTCTCTTCTTCCTCTTTAGAGTTCTTCTCAAAAAAAATGCCTTCCAGGAAAGCTTCGACCCAATAATCAATGGTCTCTGTAGTCAGATCCTATCCAGATCCATCCATTCCTGCTTCAGCTCTGGCAACTCAAGCTCCACCTACAGTTATGGTGGATGCAGAGCAGTTCAACCTGCTGGTCCAGTAGGTTCGCAATCTTACGGAGGCAGTGTAGGCCATTCATCGAAAGGCTTTGGCATTAATTCAACTGGAGCAGGCTTTTTTGAATTTTCATGATCCGATCGGGGGATGGTCGACTCGGACTAGCCGATCGATGACCTCCAAAAAGAAAAAATAGAGGATGGAGAACCATTGCTCAAACCATGATTTGACCCCAGGAGAAGCTTTGCTCCTGTCCAATCAAAAAACTCTGAAGATCAACGATCGTGAAGATCTCCTGAATCAAAGGCTCTAGAAAATGAGTCGACAAATCGAAGAGCTCCATTATACTTCCTCCTCACACAGTAATAATATTTGCACTAACCCTTCTTTTTCTTAAAGGATTATGCAAGAGTCCCTTCCACCAAACTTTAAGCTTTCCTAATTTGAAAGCTACGATGGAACCTCTGATTCGATCGATCATTTGGAGGCCTTCCGAACCATGATGCTGCTTCATGGTGCACCAGATGCCATCTTATGTCAAGCTTTTTCGTCCACCTTAAAGGGAGCAGCAAGAAACTGGTACTCGATATTGAAGTCGGGTATGATCTTCTTCTTTGACCAGATGAGCCATCAGTTTGTAGCTCACTTTATCAGCAGCCGACTGATGCATGCTAATTTATAGCTATGGCAAGTGCACCAGTCGATCAAGTAATAAAGTGAATGAGTAGAGTATCGTCCCTAGAGGATTGGAAAATAAGTACTGAAAAGCTCTTTCCTATGCTTTATTTAGAAGATCGATTTATGAGAATAAGAAATTAAAAAAAAAATAAAAAATAATTAAAAGTTTTTAATTAAATAGAGAGAGTGTAAATTATTAGGATTTAAATTCAAGAGCAATGGATTACTAAGGCAATCGATCACCAACTCAGTCAATACAATATTCAGGTTTTTAGATAATTTATTTCATTTGACGGTGGAGTCTCCTAATTATTCACTACCTTGGTCCAGGCATAAAATCTATTAATATTTATTAATTATCTTTGGTCCAGGTGTAATTTAAATAAATATTAATGCATTAGGTTTGTGAAACCTCAATAAAAATACGCTGCGTCCAAAGCGCACTAAAATTCCCGCATGCATATGAATTATAATTGATTCATAATACAAGGTATATAATCAAGAAGCATTAACATAGATGTACTTGTCCGTAATATCTATGTTCATCAGATCAATTAGAAGATGCCAGTAATCTAAAAGCGTTAAGATCAGATTTATATTACTCCTCATGAATAAAATTTAAAAATAAGTCATACTGAATATGCATCAAAAGAGTGGCTACACCTTAGCCTTAGTAAATAAAATTTAGTTCATGATAATAAATTCAAAAATAGTTAAATAAAATAAAAAGCATGAAGAAATTAGACTGTTGATTGCTGAAATAATTGTCTGCTGCTCTTGATGTGGAGAACTTGGCGAAGAAGAGACTCCTTGATCGATGTCTTGATCATCAAAAAAAAATCAAAAAAAAATCTTTTTTAATTTTCTCACAAATAACTTTTCTTTTATCTCTCTCCTCTCTCTTTCTCTCTCTCTTTCTCCGTCTCTCTCTTTCTCCCTGTCTCTCTCTTTGTCTCTCTCTAATTCTTTTTTTTTTTTTTGTACGACAACCATAGGTTTTATAGATAAAGAATTTGATTTCTCCTCAAATTCCATCAAAAACTATGTTTAAGACTCCCAAAACAATTCAAACTGAGATTTGAATAATTCTGGCCATCCGATGATGATCAAACGGTCCAAAAACCACTCAAAAACTCCTTAAAATAATCCAGTTCAAGTCGGATTTAATATCAGCCGTTGGATCATCCATTGGATCGAATCTGGGCCATCCGATCGCATTGAAATAAGCCTTCAGACCTTTAGTTTTACGTCGGAATGAATCTCGACCATTGGATCTCGATCGAGAGCTGCGGATGCCGTCCATCAGCATCCTCTTCTCATCCGTTCGATCAAGCTTCAGTGAAAACCGCCTGTTAGATCAATCAGAATTCCCAAATTGCCCTCCATGGACCATGCGCGAGCTTGGTGTTGCATGGATCGCCGCATTCTTCAGCCAATCAGAGCGCTCTTTATATTATGAAATTCCCGAATTACCCTTCAGATGGTCCACCGTGCACCACAAAAAATGCTGACGTCAGCGTTGCATCGGTGTTTTTTTTTTTTTTTTTTGAAATTCAATTCTGGCTCGTTTGAGTCCGTTTTGTCTGAAATTTTTTCATTGGCCAGAAAAATGAGATCTTCACATTGGTCACCTTTTTCCTACATAGATAATAAAAATATCAATTTCTAATAAAATAAATTAATTTATTTTATAATTAATACTTTTATTAGTATATTTTTACCACTTATACACCCCCACTTAGTCATTTACTTAGTCCCTTAGCAATGTTTTATTTAATACCATATTTAATAAGATTATCATCACAGAGATAAAATCTAGGATTAAAGATCAAAAAATTTAGAAAATACTGCTAACTAAGCATTGAGCTTCAGAAGCAATTTTTCAATCAATATAATTAAAAACTTTCTTAGAGTACATCAAAGATCATAGCACTTGTGTTCGTGATGGCCAACTATAATCATTTTCATATTAAATTAAAGAACAAAAGTATCTTTCTTATCACCTATTTGATCAATTTTCGATACATTCTCATTTATACTCATGAATTAAGGTAGCTTCACACTGCCTTTTTTTTTCTTTTTTTTTCTTTGTTTTTTTTTTATTGTGCTGAGCATCCTGGCCTTCCTTCACCATTTTATGTAAATTTCCACACTTGACCTAAGGTGCAGAGACCCAGTTACTAGGCTTTGGCAATCCACATATACTCTGTCTTTTGCACTTTATTTATAGGCAGGGTAGCTCTTTCCTTAAATTCAAGTTTCTTTATTAGAATGTATATTAATTACCAATTTTCAGTGATAATTGAATCTTCAGTTGGCCTTATAATCAATACCTACTTTGCCTTGCTAGTGTGCATGTGCAATAAAAAGTGCTAATAATCTTTTAATGACCTAAGTAGGCTACTAAAAGTTGACCAACTAATCTACTCTTTAACTCATTACATTCATTAGCAAATAATTCTATCTTTTATCACTTATCCAGTTTATCTTGCTCAAGATTTTCTTCTTAACACATGAGTTTTTTTTTATTAATTATTAATAATTGTTCTACATTGTCTTAAAGGAGAGAAAATAAAGGATGTAATAAAGGACAGGAAGGAATACACCTGATTTTATTTAGTCTAGTTCTTTGGAGCTTTGAAATTTTGCTTGAGTTTTGATTGATTTTTCTACAAAATTGAAAATACACACCAGAGCAGTAAAAGAGCAACAATAAATTACTGAAAAATAAAAGAAAAAAAAATGATAAAACCTAAAAAGAAAAGAAACAACCTATCTAGTAGTTCTGATTTATAGTCTTTAGCTTGACTTTCTTTAAGTTCTAAAGTGGATCAATCCAGTGCCACTTCAATTGAAATACTTTCATGTTTGATCGAGTCTTCTTTCAATTTGACATTGCTCGCTTTTATAGTCTCAAATCTATTTTCTACAGAATTCTCATATAATGGATTGTCAATAATGTCAATTAAAAAACAAGTTTGATTATCATCAGATGTTTAGTATCTTTAAAAACATTAAAAGTAACTTGTTTGTCTTGGACTCCAAGAATTAAGTTTCCTTGTTGAACATCTATTAAAGCTCCTCCAGTAGCTAAAAAGGGTCTTCCTAAAATAAGGGGTACATCATAATCTTCTTCCATATCAAGAACAATAAAATCAATAGAAAAATAAACTTGTTTACCTTTACCAAGACATCCTCCACTATACCTCTTGGATATTGATGGATCTATCGGCTAATTGAAGAGTAATAGTGGTAGGCTTTGGTTCTCCGAAACCCAGCTTTCTGAAAATAGAGAAAGGCATGAGATTAATGCTTGCTCCTAAATCACATAAAACTTTATCAAAACTACAATCACCAATAATGCAAGGGATAGTAAAACTCCCTAGATCTTTTAGCTCTGTCGGTAATTATTTTGAAGTATTGCTAAGCAATTCTCATTCAAATTTATCTCTCATGCCCCTTCAGCTTTTTCTTATTTTTAGGATTTTTTTGAGAAACTTGGCATACCTGGACATTTGAGTAAAAGCATCTATAAAAGGATATTAAATATAAAATTCTTAAAATTTGAAAAAGTTAGAAAATTCCTTATCTGGATGCTGTATTTGTCTTCTCTGGAATGGTAGTGGCGGCACGTAGGCTTCACATTTGGATCAGCAAACGTATACCTGGAGACATCCATCTGCTGTTGTTTTGGTGACTGACGAATTTGAGTTGATGATTCCTTATTTGTAGTTGGCTCTTCAATTCATTCTTCTGAGTGGCTCCTCCAGCTTTGTACCACATTCTAGGATAGCATGACTTGCTCCCTTGGATTTGTCTCCGTATTGCTTGGCAAGGATCTGAGGTCTCTGGAGATTATCTTAGCCATTTGACCAATTTGCATCTCTAAATTTCGAATACTGCTGTTGTCTTGCCTAAGTTTGGCTTCAAAAATTTTATAGTTGCTTCTTGGTTGCATAATTTAACCATCAGCTCTTCCATGTTGGACTTCTTTCAGGTACTTGGAATCCTGGGGGTGGTTGTTGTGCTGCATTTTGATTGCTCCATGAGAAATTTGGATGCTGTCTCCACCCTTGATTGTATGTGTTGGAGTAGGGATTATTTTGTTGCAGTCTGAAAAAAATACCAATATAATTAGCTGTATCAGTTATTTTAGCAAAAGGATATACTGTCTGGCAATTGCTCGTATCGTGTTCTCCTCCACACAGGTCACAAGTCATGCTCTGAACATGCATAGCTATCCTTTAAGTGTTGACTTCGGGCTCTAAGGGCTGCAATTTCAGCTATAAGTTGGTACGCAATCTACTCCCTGTACAGCTGCAGTCTTTTGGCATCATGAGCTCTGTCTGCCATTGGATAGCTATTTGATGCCATCTCATCGATCAATCGAAGGCTTTCCTCCATTTTTTCGATAATGGTCTCCGCTGCTTGCATCAATATAGATCGATTATTAGTAGAGATAAAACCATTATAGAAAGTTTGTACCTAAGCCATACGGATAGTTGATGATGTGACATCTCCTCAGCAGTTTCTTGAATGCTCCCAAGCCTCATATAGTGTCTCCATGTCCATCTGCATAAAAGAAGTGATATCATTGTGCATCTTAGCGTTTGGAAGGTGAAAGTACTTGGCTAAGAATTTTTGAAACTAGGACATCCCAAGTTTGATAGAACTGCAGGAAAGAATGAAAGCCAATTTTAGCTTTATCCATAAGGAGAAAGGAAATAACCTTAATCTAATAGCACATCCGACACCCCATTAATTTTAAAAGTATCGCAAATTCAAGAAAATTAGAAATATGGCATCAGATCATCATGCATGTGTCCACTGAATTAGATAGTTGATTGAATCATCTGGATCATCGTCAGCTTTGTTTCGAAGTTGTTTCTCGTAAGGCGGTTCCTGATGCTCGAAGCTGCATCGGCTACAGATGTGTGATATAATCATTAATGAACGATGTACTGGCGAATAGCTTATGCTGTCCTTCATTGCCATATCCACTCCTAATTGATGTCGTTAGGATCTTCAGCTGCCATATTTTCTCTCTTGTTGTAGTTCTAATAGTCCTTTCAATTTCTGAATCTAAAGGTAGTAAATTACTATGTCCATCGTGTCATGCACTTAAATTTTTTTTTTAATAATAAAAATAAAAATAAATTTTAAAGATAAAGCTAGGATCAAAATTTAATATTATTTTAGACACAATCCCGGCAAATGGCGCCAAAAACTTGATGCGTGCTAATTTATTAGCTATGGCAAGTGCACCAGTCGATCAAGTAAATAAAGTGAAGAGTAGAGTAATCCCTAGAGGATTGGAAAATAAGTACCGAAAAGCTCTTTCCTATTGCTTTATTTAGAAGACGAATTTAAGATAAGAAATAAAAAAAATAAAAAAAATTAAAAGTTTTAATTAAATAGAGAGAGTGTAAATATTAGGTTTTAAATTCAAGAGCAATGGATACTAAGGCAATCGGTTTCACCAACTCAGTCCAATATAAATTTGGATTTTTAGATTAATTTATTTATGTGATGTGGAGTCTCCTAATTTATTCACTATCTTGGTCCAGGCATAGCAAATCTATTAATTTTATTAAATTACCCTTTGGTCTAGTTGTAATTAAATAAATATTAATGCATTAGGTTTTGTGAAATCCCTAATTAAAATACGCTGCGTCCAAAGCACACTAAAATTCCCGCATGCATATGAATCTTAATTGATTCATAAACAAGCGAATAATCAAGAACATTAACATAGATGTACTTGGCCATAACATCTATATTCATCAGCATCATATTAGAAGATGGCCATAATCTAAAGCATTAAGATCAGATTTATTAACTCCTCTATGAATAAAATTTAAAAATAAGTCATACTGAATATTGATCAAAAGAGTGGCTACACCTATAGCCTTAATAAAATAAAATTTAGTCATGATAAATAAATTCAAAAATAGCAAATAAAATTAAAAAGCATGAAGAAATTAGACTGTTGATTGCTGAAATTGATGTCTGCCTCTTGATGTGGAGAACTTGGCGAAGAAGAGACTCCTGATCGATTCTGATCGCGAAGAAAATCAAAAAAAAACCTTTTTTGATTTCTCATAAATAACTTCTTTTAATCCTCTCCTCCTCTTCTCTCTCTCTTTCTCCCTCTCTCTTTCTCCCGTCTCTCTCTTGTTCTCTCTCTAATTTTTTTTTTTTTGTACGATAAACCATAGGTTTATAGATAAAAATTTTGATTTCCCTCAAATCCATCAAAAACTAGGTTAAGACTCCCAAAACAATTCAAACTAGAATTGAATATTCTGGCCATCCGATGTTGATCAAACGGTCCAAAACCACTCAAAAACCTCTAAAATAACCTAGATCAAGTCAGATTAATATCAGTCATTGGATCATCCATTGGATCGGAATCTGGGCCGCGTCCAGATCGCATTAAATAGCCTCAGGCCCTTAGTTTTACGTCGGAGAATCTGCCATTGGCGATCATCGACCAAAGAGCTGCGGTATGCCATTCCACAGCACCTCTTCTGCAGTCCGTTCAATTAAGATTCATGTGAAATAACCGCCGTGTTAGTCAATCAAAAATTTCCCAACCTCAGAAATCAAAAGATCCGAAATTGCCCCAAGGCAGTGAACTTACTGGATACCCCTATATAAGGCGATCTGGGCGGCTTAGAGTACCATGCCATCCGCAGGATAGAGGTGATACTATGGATTCTTGGATCGCCTAGAATAGGTGTTGCAGTATGGGACATCCCCAGTCCCAAAACCGCGTTCTCAGCATATATCAGGAACTCTTTATTACTGAAGTGAATGGAAATATTTCGAGGACCCAATACTATATGTCGGGAAATGCACTACCCGTATCAGATGGTGTTCCACTCTGCAAGGTGGATCCAACTTTGAGAAAAATGGTAGAATGCGACTGAGATCCAAAATGGGGCGATTTCGAAAATGAAATGGTCAATCATTGCTGACGTCATCCTGACATCAGTATGGAATTAGTTGATCCACCCCTGGATAGCGGGTAAACACATTGGGGGTTTAGTAAATGGAAAATTGGATTCAAGGTAACAGAAAAAGAGGTAACAGACAGAAGATGGAGATCTAATAAAGGTCTGCTGGGTTTGTTTTTTTTTTTTTTTGGAAACTCAAGTTGTCTAAATTAGGCTATCATTCAACACTATGGTAGGGCCTCATTGGTACTGTAATAGGGTACTGAGACCATTCTTCTCAGTGATAGATGGCTCAAATCCATTTCCGCGTTTGGCATAATGCCTTGGTAGACTAATATGTGTTTTTCTCGATCTAACCCCACCTATGAAAAATAAAATATGAGACTAATCTTCACAGTGGTGTGGCCTTCTGTATCCTACATAAATTAATAAAAGTATCAATATTTGAATGAAATAGTGAGATTTGAAGAACTTATTTGTATAACTTTTATATACTCTTCTAAATGATTAGTTATAGTTATTTACCAGCTTATCACCGAACGTGCGCAATGGCCGTTAAATCGAAGGAGAGGTTTTATTTCTTGATGCATGGGTTCAAATGGATCAAAAAGAAACGCAAATCTAATTACTCAGAGCGGCTTATGCTGCAACCCGGGATTTAATGCGTGCTGCATGGGGTTCAACTGAGGTTCCAAAATAAGTAACTAGTACTCTGAGATCTTGTTTCGGAATGCCCAGAAGTCGGCTCATCGTTCAGATCTGATCAGATCAAGAGATATATCAAAATTTTCTTGATCTCAATCAGATCTTGATGGTTCAGATTCTGATTCTTATTATTTTATAAATAAAATAAAATAAAGAAATAAATTAAATCAATTTATATTTACCAAATTTGGGTTAATCCTATTACCCTATTGATGATCCTGTTGGCAGCAGAAGGTTCTGGATCTAGCCATGCAAGCGCCGGCCTACTACCGATATCCACTCGGGCTGGATCTAGAATCCTCTTCTTCTCTATCACACCTCCAAAATCAAATCTGGATTTGATCTGGAGGATCTTCAAACTCCTTTGAAGCATCAGCAGTCGTCTTTTGGCAGCCAGTCAGCCTTCCTTACTTTGATTATCTTCTTTCTTTGATCTTAGATTGCACCAATCAAGGTCCAAAACTTCTTGGACGTGGAGAGGAGAGGAGAAGAAGGCTGTGGCATGGAGGGAGGAGGGAGATGGCAGCCTTGAGGCGTTGGGGTTTCAATTCTTGAATTGAAATCTCTTGTCACAATCTGAGTAATGAGGACAGGGGTCGTATTTATAGACTAGCTGGTGATCCAAACTCCTCTTCTTTCCTAACCAATCACAACCCTTTATGAAATCAGAATCTAAAATCTTTGATTCCGTGTGTGGCACAATGAGAGTCCCCTGGATTCCTTCCTTAGAAGGATGCCTAAAGACCAGTCAAAAGTTGGTTTCTTGGAAGAACTCTTAATTGGAATCAAAAAGGAGATGGAAGTCCTTTCAACAAGGACTCCTAGGCGCCCTCCAACTTGGGGGCACGCCTTAGGGTGGCATGCGCCCTCCTCCTTGCTAGGTTCTGGCAGGGGACAGGGCCCCCACATCTCTCCAATTGGTTGCATGATATGTGTGGTTATAACAAAATTATATTTAGTGTCATGGGATGATCAACGTTTGACAGTCAAAGGTAGACTGTTTGACAAAGTCAAAGAACAAGAAATGGCAGGTGACCAAAAATGGCAGTAGTGTCTACAAATAAAGACAATCTTTTTCTAAACTTGGACAACTCAGTCAGGACCATATGAAGACCTCTGGTTTGACCACAAACTCCTTTTTGGCTCAGACAGAAAAAACGTATATTTATGATGCAAAAGAAAGGAGGACGTTAGATTCAATCGGAGTGCTAGCACTCGATTTCTTGAACCTACACTCTGAATTTATTTAAGATCAATATGATTTAGATCAAAACGTTCAATGAAGTATCTACCAGATTTCAAAACCCTTATTTGTGGTGATCCAGTAGGTTCAGTTCTGTATGGTAATGGGTATGTCCATGATCTCCATTCATCGGACATCATCGAAACTTCCTTTCGATGGATCAAAACGCTTCTGATTCGAACAGCTAGAATGATCGATTCATCTAAATCATTCTAATTGTCCCAAAATCACAGTGACCACCTAGCAATATATGGTGGCAAACCCATCAGAGCCTGAATGTGAACTTTGGTGCAAGCTATCTGTGTGATTAAATTCTCTATCTGGAGCCCCGATCAGATTAGGTTAAGGTAAACTCGTCAAACCCTAGTCTTTCTGCATATGATGTAATTCATTTCGATTCAAGTCCAATGTGTAAAATCAAATAGAAACTCTTTTCCAATTATTTCACTCTACCATGGCCATGGATTTCTGGACTTGACTCTATGACAATCATAGGGCACCTGCTCCTCTACCACCGAGGGTAGGATAGATTCCATCTTGATGCATCCAAGTTCCTAAACAATGAACATGTCATAGCCAACATTACACCTCAGGGTTCCATATGGCTTAGGCATGAATCGAGTAATGGTGTTTAGTCCAAACTTATTATTAAACACGCCTCAAGGTGAACTGCTTCGAATCTGCACCTACAAGGTCAAAGAATTAGGACACACCTACTTGTAGCAATCGAGTCAAATCATTAGACGGGAGAAATGGTAGGACTCCCCTAATGACTACTCGAGGTGTGTCACGGCTCCGGTGCCTTTCGTTCTCGAACGAGTACTCTGCTTACTTCTCGCTCCGTCGTGTCTCACATCGTAGATCAAGGACTATCTACTAAACAGAAACTATTGTACACCAACCTTCTGGATCAATCTCCATCCTCGCAATGATCTATGGTGCTGGAAGCAATTTATGAGTTGTAATAATTGAATTATTCATGTCTTAAATTTTCAACTCTGAAAAATGAATTATTCATTTCCATTACTCCAAAGAATGTATCACAGACACTAAATACACATATGTGATAGAAAATAACCCATTTTATTGATTTTTAGTTCAAAATTACAATTTTTGCCCCTAGAAGGTTATTACAAAGTTGGTCAGCCAATTCTGGCTTCTTAGGGCATATATATCTACAATCTCCCACTTTGTCTAAATGCCAATTGGCTACAAGGGTCTACAGTTCGCCATACTTCTCAAGGTGGGTGCGTTTGACTTCTTGCGGTGGCCCAACGGCTTTGTAAGTGGGTCTGCCACTATTATCTGCGGAGTTGAACTTCTCTGACCTCACAGACATTACACCTTCTTTTTAATGGTAATTTCGTGGTATGAAAATTAAAGGTGGTATCGGGCGCTCAATATGCCTTGATTCTAGTGAGACCTCGGTGCTCCTTAGCAAGTGGCTATGGGCGCCATTATTGTCGGCAGTTATAGAGGAAAATGGCATCTGATGGCATTACTGCCGATTTTTGCAGAAACTTCTTATACCAGAATGCTTCCCTTTGCAGCCTCTGTGAATTGCAGCGGAGGATATATTGCTTCCATGGTGGAATCTGCTATCACGCGGTATGCTTAGAACTCTTGGTCCAGACTGAACAGCTCCACTTATTGACCACACAAACAGACTTCCAGATGTCGACTTTCGATCATCTATATCGGACATGAAATCTGAGTCTGTGTATTCCCTGGGACTTTGGAGTTCTCCGTTACCAATAGACCAGCATCATATCCTTAGTTTCTTTTCTCAGTACTAAGGA
>QRFJ01002069.1:160712-192902 GCA_006176705.1 Cocos nucifera | reverse complement strand
AAAGAGAGATAAGACCCTAATTTCTCTGATTTGCACACCCTAAAACCTCCACCAAATCTTGTATTCGCACAAAAAAAAAATTAGATCAAAAATTCATTCAAAATTTATTAGAAAAGAAGAAAGTCTTGTCCTAGGTCAAAATGTTCGATAAGGGGGACTAGAGTTTGGTAAGTTGATTGGGGAACCTACTCTTGGATGCCCTCCCTTTTTTCTACCATGGACCAGCAAGGGGGTGCCCAAAAAATCCCACTTTTACTCTAGAAATCAGAGGAAATAAAGAAGGATGGGTCGGCATCACTATGGAAAGAAGTTTTGAGGTTGTTAGGATTCTTATCATATAGAATTCCAAAAACTCAAAACAACTTTCCATCAAGGATATGTCCATAACTTATTCCAAATAAGGTAGAGAGGGAGAGAGAAAAGGGGTGTGTGAAATCCCTAGGAATGAGAATTTTTCACATAAAAAAATAAAACAAAAGGGCGTGGGCGTGAGGATTGAAGTGGTGCAAGTGATAGGGAGTCCTAGTCACACTAAACTAGGACTCCTTTTGACTTAGTGCCCAAACAGGGTCTTTTTACCAAATAATAAAAATTAAGAGCACCGCAACCCAATTAAAATTTAGGCCAAATCTCATTTAATAACTTAATAAATTAGATTAAATTTAGATTTAATTTTGATTTATTTTTTAATCAAAATTAAAGAAAATTGGGTTGACCCAAATCCAGTCTGAACTAGGGTAGTTTTTTCTTCGCACTTGGCTTATTCTAATAAACCCATTGAACTTGATCAATCAAGTCAAACTAAATCTAAATTAAATTATATTTAATTAGACTTAATCTAAGTCCTTCTGTTTATCAAAATTAAGCCAATTAGCAATCTAAATTGCTAATCGATCCTCACTGCAAACACTTGCACAGGTTTAAAAACAATCTATTGATTATTTCATCCAAGATGATTCTTATCATTGATCACCATCCGATCAGATCATGAAGCTCTAATATGTTGACCTCAAATAGACCAGCCTTAAAGCTAGTAGCAAATAGGAATAGATGTTTTGTACAATCAAAGTGATATACTAGCAATGGTACCCAGTCTGGATAAGTCGAAGTAGTGTAGTTATACACATCCTTGAGACCGCATTTTCGGTCGGATATAGTTGTCATTCATAACAGATTCTCACTTGACCAAAATGCTTGTAAGATATTCAGAAGTTCAATGCTGCAATCAACTTTTTTGTTTTTGTGCTTGTTATGGCTTGTGTTGGTTTTGTCCGTTGTTTTCTTGTTTTCGGTTCGTTTTGACAGTTGTAGGGTTTCAAAATATCAACTCTGATGATACCCCGGCCAAGGTTCACTAATGAAAATCAGTGATCACATTCTTTTTCCAACTCTGGGAGTGTCAATCCCATGCTGATCATAACTCTAACTTTGCATAGATACTTGACATATACCAGAATTCCCAATTACAAATAAAAATTTAGCTTATCCTAGCATACAGCAATGGGAGTTGCTTGTAGTGCACGTGAGATAGCTCAGAGTCTCAAGACACTTATATCTATATCCCATTAACCTATATAATGAACTAAACCTAACCGGGTCACACAAAACATAGTGTGTTGAAATCGGTGATCATGCAAATTAAAAACACAGTTCAATTTATTGAATGAGATCAATTAGGTTTAAGAAAATTGTGCTAGCCTGGCTGATTGAACAACACGTCTCTTTTAACTATAAAATAGTTGTCCTGACTAGCCAAAGATTGTGCTGATCATGGAGGACCTTCACATCTTGATTGTCTGGGACTATGATGAGGTCTTCCAAGTAGGAAAGGATTGTCCATTTTGTAAGATAAATACCTGCCTATTTTTGGTTACCTGCCCCCCCCCCCCCCCCCCCCCCCTGTTCTTCTTTTGTTGTAAATCCTGTAACCTATTGCTGGTCAATATTTGGACAGTTGACTTGACTTTGTCCACATTAGGCACACTATTGGAGAGCTGGTGGGGCCTAATCCTCCTAATCAGAACCTGGCAAGAAGGAAGGGCAACTGTCATTCTTCGGTGTCAAGCTGGGGCGCACCAGGATCCCATGTTGGATGAGGACTCCATACTCCTTTAATTTCGATGTAAATCTTCTCCTAAATTCAATTTGGATTGGTCTTAGGTGCCATCTAGGAGAATCTAGGAGATTATTCCAACCATGAATTTGAGATTGATTTCACAAAGGATTGGTGATTGGTTGTTGAGAAATGATAGAGTTTGGATTCACGCTTGTCTAAAAAAGAACCTGCCGCCCAAATCCCAAGGAGCAAATTACGGAATTAAAAATAAGAACACACGCCCAAGGCTACTACTCCGTCCCTCTCCACTCCATGCCAAAGCATCTCTCTCCGCTCTCCTCCCCACTTCAAAAAGTATTGAGATCTTGTTGGTGCCAATCCAATAGAGAGAAGGCGAGGAGTGATTGCGCAGAGGCTTGCGCGTGCTCGCAATAAGGACAACGTATCTTTGAAAAGGTTTTAAAGATCCAGATCAGATACCAGATCTAATATTTTGGAGATGTATAGAGAAGAAGAGATCTACTAGATCTAGCTTGAGTGAATAACCGATAGAGGTCAGGCATTGCATGGCTAGATCCGAAACTTCCGCTGCATATAAGATCATCAAGGGTTATAGGAATCACCCACATCAAAAGGTAATTTAATATTGAGTTTATTTATTCTATATGAGTTTTTATATTTTAATAATAATAAAAATTAGATTAAATATTTTTAAGTCTAAATTAGATTAAATAATATTATTTGAAAATATTCTTGATTCGATCATGCATCTGAATGAATCAGTCCATAGTAAAATTCAAGAATTTTCTTCAAATAGGTATAAGCCAAGAGTTCTAAAGATTTAAAGATCTAATTTAATTTATTATTTAATTAGAAAATGTGAAATGACATTTAAGATGATCAATAATTAGATGATCTAGATAAAAATCAAAAAAAAAATAATTAAATGATTTGATCTAAGAATTAGAAAAATATGGCACTATTCTAGATCAAAATAGAATAGTTCTATAGAATATCGCTGTTTATATTTAATTAATTATATATAATATAGAACTATATTTTGATCGTATTTTTACTATTTTGAATTAAAATTAATACATAGACATCTAAAAACTAGACAATAAAATTATTTAATTTTTACAACATCAATATGATATGAATGAGTGATGCATGTCTAGGACTAGTGTAGATAGTTCTACCATTAGTTTCTAGAATAGAGTTTTAATTTTACTAAGCGATCTAATATTTTAAAATCGATAGATTTTTTAAGATCTAATAGCTGAAGATCAATTAGATAATTATGCAAAAATACCAGATTAAGTAGCATGAATGTATCAATTGAATATATGATATTATAATCTAATTTGTATATAGTCATATTCCCTGATTAGATTAAAGTAATTCTTGGCCTATATTTAAGGAGATTCCCATTAAGGTAAGATTAAAGCCTCTCCGTCCGATGGTCTAGAATATAGAGGATGTAAGCGCATCATACTTATTCTCAGAAATCTAACAATGGGTGTTCTAATGTAGGAGCTCCGATTCTCCTCGAAATCTAATATGCAAACCGCTAATTCTGATTCTATGTTATTGTGGCATATTTGTTTATGAAACCTACTTAATTAAGTAAGATTATGGAATATTATGATCTAAAAATAAGAAATTTCAGATCTAAGACAATATTCATTAAACTTGGTTTTGGCTTGAGTATTCTCAATTAGGTCTAGCGGTTGATACAAACCAAATCAAGATGGTTAACGGATCAACATGCTAAATATGACCACCTAAACTAGAGATTAAGCTAGTCAAGATTCGAGTATCGATCGAGCAAGGCTAACACCTAATTTAGCTAAGTTAGAGCTGGAGTAGCTAACAATTGGTCTGGGCTTCAATAATTTGTTCTAGGTAAGTTTGTGCACGATCGCCGAGTAACTTGTGTTTTTAATTTGGAGCTCTCGCTGAATCATTTTGAATATGAGGTTAAGGCAAATTCCTTCCACCGATGATTAATTACCTGCCGAGAACTGTGAACGTTTCTGATCTAGGTGGTCAATATCGACTTGAACCTCATTGCCAAAGTTTTAGTCATATTGTTATCGGTTAGACGTATGATAATTAGTATAATAATGAGACCCTGAATCAATTCGTTCCTAAGAAAGATTAATCTGAGGTCTTCTACCGATTGTAGATGTGCGGCTTCTTTTTGGGGTTGATTGTTCTTCGACTGGATACAATGGCTCAGTTGCACCAGAAAGATAACCATGTCTATTAGGCATTGGATGCTATGGGCTGGAGGTGAGTTGGGCTCAATATTTTGGATACGTGAGAGACATAATAGGAATCTAGTCTATGCAAATGGTAGGTCGACTTAAATAAGGAGTGGATCAGTATTCTAGATACGGTGAGATTCATGATTAGAGATCAATTTGGGTGCACATGATTTAGAGAATTATTGAGCAAGAGTTGTTCATCCATTGGCTAACCCATCACCAATAACTGTAGGTGAGCTGATGATTTCAGTTGGTGAGACCGCACCACCCACTAGAAATCATTAATCATGGAGAATTTTGCATCTCTACAAAAGAGTGTAGGAATCAAGAAAATAGTGGGAGCTAATTTATTTAAAAATAAAATCTTTAAACAAATTGGTCAGTCATAATTACAGTATCTAAACTAAATCTTTGACTCTCTACAGAAAAATATCTGCGTCAATCCATTAGAACGTATCCTGAACACCACATAGACTGCCAAACAATCATAAGATTGGCTCAAAAACTATAAAATTATTTTGGATTTCGAGAAAGTTAACACATGTATTGAATCAGGACCCTCCCCACCTTACCAGCCAGTCCATCACTAACAGAGAGCACTCTTTGGAAAATGGATAGACGAGACATAAGACCAGTATTACATGTGGGCTCGATGTCTGATGAGCTCCAGCCCAACATGAAGATATCGAGACTGCTCACCAAATGTTGGCTCACTGCAGGAGATGTTTGTGAACAGAGTCGCACACCATTATCAAGTCACGAACAACTTTTTAAGGCTAAGATGCATGATGGACAGTCAGTCCAAGATCACTGTTTGATGATGATCAAGGACATGGAAGAGCTTGAGAAGCTCGGTGTGAAGTTAGATTTGGATCTGCAGAATGATATTATTCTCCAATCTTTGACTAATGCATATGGGCAATTCATCATGAATTACCACATGCATAAACTTCAAAATTCCTTGGCCGAATTAATGAACATGCTGGTCACTGCTGAGCTTTCTATGAAAGGTTCTAAAGGCTCAGTTCTTGCTAACGAACGAACTTCTTCCAAAAGAAAGTCTTATGGAAAGAAAAAAAAGTCCGCAAAAAGGCAAAAGATGGAAGGAGGAAAGAAGAAGAAGGTAGAGCTAAAGATGAAAGTCACTGCGAAAGAAAAGTATTTCCATTGCAACAGCGACGGCCACTGGAAGCAGAACTGCCCTACTTACCTGACCACCATGAAGAACAAGAAGGAAGGTCCTTCTAGAGGTATGCTCATTATTGAGTCTAACCTTATGGTTTCTTCTGCATCTAGTTGGGTGCTTGACTCTAGTTTTAGTGCTCATTTATGCACTTCCATGTAGGGTCTTGAGGATAGCAGAAGACTGAGGAATGGAGACATGATCCTACGTGTCGGTAATGGAGCAAGAGTTACTGCAGTGGCGGTGGGAACATACCCTCTTCGATTATCATCTGGTTTAGACTTAGTTTTGAAAGACTGTTATTATGTGCCTGCAGCTAGCAGGAATTTGATTTCTGTTTCATGCTTAGCACAAGAAGGCTATGTGATTACCTTCTTTAAGGACCATTGTAACATTCTTTATGAAAGAAATAAAATTGTAAATGATTTCCATATTAACAATCTTTATCAGCTACATATTGATGTATCAGTTCTAACTATCAAGCAAAACATGAATGCCAAATGACTTAGGGATAGTCCAAACGACAGATATCTATAGCACCTAAGATTAGGTCATATTGCAGAAGAATAGGATTAAACAAATTGGAGAAAAATGGCTATTGAGTCCATTGACTCTGAGTCATATCCAACTTGTGATCCATCTCCAAGGCAAAATGACCAAACTCTCTTTTGTGGACATGGGGGAAGGGCCATAGATCTTCTTGCCCTAGTACATACTGATGTATGCGGCCCATTTGATGTGCCGACTAGAGATAATTTTGTCTACTTCATTACCTTTATCGATGATCTATCTAGGTATGGGTATATGTACCTTATGAGACATAAGTCTGAAGCTTTTGAAAAGTTCAAAGAATTCAGACATGAAGTAGAAAAATAAATTAAAAAACTCATTAAGGTTCTTCGATCAGATCGAGGAGGTGAATACCTTAGTCGAGAATTCCTAGACTATCTCAAGAAAAATGGCATAGTCTCTCAATGGACTCCACCAGGAACACCTCAACTCAACGGGATTCAGAATGGAGAAATCGAACCCTATTGATATGATTTGATCCATGATGCTTCATAGACCTCCTGAATTTTTCTTTGGGAACATTCATTGTTAACTTTCAATTTATTACTGAATAGGTTCCCTCTAGATCGTTCTACTTACAACCATATTGAATATGGCATGGTAAGAAACCAAGTCTGAGTCATCTCAGAATTTGGGGTTGTCTGGCTATGTCAAAGGACAACAAACGACAAGTTAGAGTTTAGGTCCTTCAGAGCTCGATTATAGATATCCTAAAAAGTCATTAGGATACTATTTCTACAGTTCCAGAAGACCACATGTGATTGTGAGTCGACATGCCATCTTTCTTGAAAAATAATTTATTCAAGATAGCGGCATTGGAAAGCAGATTAAGCTTGATGAGAAATCTCATAAGTACAAGGAGATAAGGACCAAATTGGAATCAAATCAGGTTGAGCCAATAACACTACCTCTCCACTCGTAATCGAAGAATTACCCATCCTCTGAAAGTACTTGGTATTATTTCAGGGAATAGAGAAAATGTTCCTCATAGGTAATGGTCTATGGTGATGATCCAAATCAGACGAGGCGATATAGATATCGACTCCGAGAAATGGATAGAGGCAATGCAGTCAGAAATTGACTCAATGCACTCAAATCAAGTTTGGACCTTGGTAGATCCACTAGAAGGTATAGTACCTATTGGGTGTAAATAGATCTTCAAGAAAAAAATTGGTGCAGATGGGAATGTGGAGACATTCAAGGCTAGACTAGTGGCAAAAGGTTATAGTCAACACGAAGGCATTGACTATCAGGATACCTTTTCCCCAGTGGCTATGCTAAAATCCATCCATATATTGCTTACCGTTGCAGTCTATTTCGATTATGAAATATGGCAATTGGACGTGAAAACGGCATTCTTAAATGGATATCTTGAGGAAGATATCTATATGGAACAGTCGCTAGGTTTCACATCCAGTGATACTGATCACAAGTTTTACAAGCAACAAAGGGCCATATATGAACTTAAGCAAGCATCTCGGAGCTGGAACACTCGTTTCAATGATCTGATCAAAATGTTTGATTTCATCAAAAATGAAGAGGAGCCGTGTGTGTTCAAAAAGGTCAGTAGGAGCGCTATTATTTTTCTTGTACTATACGTGGATGACATCCTCCTTATTGGGAATGATGTTCCCATGATGACGACAGTCAAATTACGGTTGTCCAAGAAATTCTCCATGAAAGACCTAGGTGAAGCATCCTTTATTCTAGGAATTAAGGTCTATAGGGATAGACCGAATAGGATGCTAGGACTTTCACAGAAGATGTACATAGAGGAAGTACTAAAGAGGTTTAGTATGGAAAACTCTAAGAGGGGATTAATATCCTTCAGACATGGTATTCATCTTTCCAAAAAGATGTGCCCTAGCACACCTGAGGAAATAGAACGCATGAGCAAGATCCCTTATGCTTCTGCAATAGGGAGGCTCATGTATTCCATGCTATGTACACGACCTGATATAGCCCATGCTGTGAGTGTCATAAGCAGAATCAGTCAATTCCAGGTGAAGAACACTGGACTTCTATGAAATGTATCCTTAAGTACTTAAAAAGAACTAAGAATATGATGTTGGTCTTTGGTAACGGAGAACTACATGTCCAAGGATACACAGACTCGGATTTCATGTTTGATATAGATGATCGAAAGTTGATATCTGGGAGTCTATTTCTATGCAATGGTGGTGCTATCAGTTGGAAGAGTTTCAAGCAAACCGTGATAGTAGATTCCACGATGGAAGCAGAATATATCGCTGCATCAGAGGCTGCGAAGGAAGCATTCTGGTACAAGAGTTTGCGACAGAAATCAGAGTAATGCCATCAGATGCCATTCCTCTGTACTGCGACAACAATGGCGCCATAGCCCTTGCTAAGTAGCCGAGGTCTCATCAGAAGTCCAAGCACATTAAGCGGCGATACCACCTCATCCGTGATTACCTCGAGAAGGATTATGTCGAGGTCAAGAGAGTTAACTCGTAGACAATGCGGCAGACCCACTTACAAAGCCATTGGGAAAATAAAATTCGAAGCCACTTGGAAGATAGGACTTAGACTTGAGCCAATTGCTTTAGAAAGTGAGGATTGTTAGTATATATTGCCCTTGAAGTCAGAAATTGGCTGACCCTATAATACATTTCTAGGGCAAAATTATAATTTTGACTATAATCAATAAAAGGGTTATTTCTATCACATATGTGTATTAGTGTCTGTGATACATCCTTTGAGTTAATGATAATGATAATTCATATTTTTAAGAGTTAAAAATTTAAGACATGAATAATCATTATTAACTCATAAAATGCTCCCGACCATAGGATCATTACGAGGATGATGATTGATCTGGAAGGTTGGTGTACAATTGCTTCTCTTTAGTAGATGAGTCTTGAGTCTATGGTGTGGAGACACCAGAGCGAGAGTACAGGTACTCGTTAGAGAATGAGGGCACTGAGCGTGACCACCTCGAGTAGTCAATAGGAAGTCTACCTTCTCGTCAATGACTGACTCGATGCTGCAGTGGTGCGTCTGGTTCTTTAACCTAAGGTACATCGGCAGTTCACCTTGAGGGTATTATAGTTTGACTACATTGGATTCTTGATTGGATCCCTTACCATATCTAGAATATTGAGTCCAACCCATCCTCCATTCCATAGTATTTAATGCCTAATAGATATGGTTGCATCTTTCTGGTGCAACTAAACCATTGTATCCAGTCGGGAACAATCAACCCCAGGAAGGGCTCGCACATTTATAATGGTGGAAGATCTTAGACTTAATATTTTCTTAGAAAGATTTAATTTAGATTTCTTTAAACTTGACTTGACTTAGTCATAATAATTATGACTAACCTAGTGACATGGGTTGGCTCGAATTGTTAGCCACCTCAAATCAGAACTGAATTGACATAAATGGCCAGGTAAGTGAGACCAGTGAAAAGGATATACCATTAACTCGATAAGAATGCATTCAGGTGGAGTAGCTCCTAATTAAAAATCAGTCAGTCATATCTGCCAGACTTACCTTAGATACCAAATTATCGAATCAGAATCAATCGAGTTAGCCTACAATCCAGGCTCGAACCACGGAGCAAAATTAGGTCTTGACTTTATCGACTCACATCTCAATGTGATTCGATCTTGATCCAAAATTAATCATATTAGATTGGTCAATTCTAAGCTTTCTTTGATCCCACCTAACTAACTCTTGATTCGATTTGATCAACCGCTAGACCTAATTGAGCTATCCAAGCCCGAACCCAATTTTATGAAGATATCTTAGATCTAAAAATTTATAATTTTTAGATCTAATTAATTTTATAATATTAATTCTTAATTAAATTTGAATTCATAAACAAAATATATAACATTATCCTAGAATTTTAGGATCTAGGATTTTGTAAAAGATAAGTTCTGATTTTTGATTAAGAATGAATGCATAGCACCCCTACACATCATAAGAACACCCCATAGAATAGGAGGAGAGGGTCTTTAAATCCTACTTTATTCTTATGACCGGATAGCCAAAGAGAATGCCTTAATTAAAAATATATTTTCTAAAACAAAAGAAGTTAGATCTGAATCATATATCATATATACAATTAAAGATCTAACCTATACATGCCTTGCATACATCTTATGTATTAAAACTCAATCAACCATGCATGCTTTCAAATCTAAAATATTACATATTAAATCTAAAAAATAAAATTTTAGATTTGATCATATCAAAATAAAACTATTTTAGATAGTTTATAAAACTATTCTATAACTAGTCTATGCATGCATCTTTTATATCTCATATGAATAAATTAAAAATTAAAAACTATATTTTTTATTTTTTAGATCTAGTTATAATATAAAAAAATAAAAATAAAATAAATCTAAAATTATATTTAATTAAATTAATAACATGATCATACTAGACTATACATAGAACTATTCTATTCCTGGTCTAGTCATGCATCTTATACATTATAGATCTAAATCATATAATTTCTAATTTTTTGATTTTAGATCTAATCACATATAATATGATATCTAAAATTTTTTAATATTAAATCATAAATAAAAATTAAATTAGATCTAAAATAGATCTGAAGAACTGCTATCCTGGCTCTAATACTAGTTGAAGGAAAATCTGATTTTCCACCGTAGGATCATCCAGATCCAATCAGATCTGAGGTAGATTTTTCTACAAAAATTTCTATGATTTGATTAGATCTAAGTATTCTCAGATTTGATCAGGGTGATTTGATATTAAAAATTAAAATAAAATTAAATTAGATTTAATTTTAAGTACCTAATTGGATAATCTAATTATCCTACAATGATCCTGATCATTTCTGAGGTTCTAGAAGGAGCCATGCATGTGCCTGGCCTCTACCAGTACTCACTTGAGCAGAATCTTCACGTCTTCTTCTCATGAATCTTTCTTCAAAAGATCATATCTGGATTTGATTTATAAGTCCTTCAAAATAATTTCTGAAGGCAGCCTATCCGTCTTACGAACACCATCACGTAGATCCTGAATCTTATGCTGAAATACTTGGACCTTCTTCTCTGATTTATGCCTAACCTTTAAGGCATGTAGAGGAGAGGGAGAGAGAGGATAGAGCGGGCACGGGATAAGGTATGGGAGATAGCACTTGGGCATGAAAAATAATTTTGTGCATTGCCTCCTCTTTGGCATGAGAAGGGGTTTTAAATCCAACGCCATCTAGAGCCCCATTTGACCAAATAACCTCTTATTTGATTTCAAAGGATATCAGGGATTAATTTTCAGATGAAAACACTAGATCCCATCTGATTTTGTCACCAAAAAATGATTCAAAATGTGGGCGACATGAGTAGATAAAGAAGAGTATATTGCACCTAGGATTCTTTTCTTGAGAGTTTGATCCGAATCAAACTCTATCAAAACCCAAACAAAACTTCACCATAAATCACAAAATTTGGCACACCTATAGCATGTCTCGAGCCCTATCACATATCTAAAAATTAGAGCAAAAAAATTTTCAAATAATTTTCTAGAAGCATCTGATCAGGTGATCCTAAAATCTCTCAAATAGGTCAACTTTTGACCCTAGTCCAATTGCACTAGGAATGGATTTAAATTCTGTATTTTATCTAACCTAGACTAGTTTCAGTTAGATGAAAATAAACCTATTCAAGATACAAAAATTAATCAAACTGGATTAGCTTAATTGATGATCTAGACCTAAATTCTTATTTGTATGATCCAGTTAGGTTTAATTTTATATAATAATGAGACATGTCATGATCTCTATCATCGACATCATCGAAATATCTTTCGATGGACTAGAACTTTTCTGATTCATATAATTAGAATAATCAATCATCAAAATCATTCTTAATTGCTCCCCAAATCCACCAGTGACAACTAGTAGTATATGGTGGCAACCAGTCAGAACTAAAAGCAAACCTCTTAGTGTAGCTATCTGTGTGATTGGATTTTTCTATCTTGAGCCCCGACAGGATTAGGGTTAAGATGAACTCATCAAACCCAACATCCATCATATGAATTAATCATTCGATTTGAGTCCAATATAAAATCCTAATAGAAACTCTTTCTATCATCTTCACTCTGCCATGGCCATGGACTTAAAAACTCAATCTTATGATTATCATAGGCCTACTCCTCATCTACCGAGGTAGATAGTCTCCTATTGGTGCAATCCAATTCCTACAATGAATACGCTATAGCCAATATACACCTTAGGATTCTGAATGACTAAAAGATCGAGTTATGGTGTAGTCAAACTATAACATCCATAAGATGAACTATCGATGCACCTTAGATCAAAGAACCAGATACACTACTGCAGCATCATGCCAGTCGTCGACGAGAAGGAAGACTTTCTTATGATTGCTCGAGATTGTCACGCTCAATGCACTCATTCTCTAATGAGTACCTATACTCTCGCTCCAGTGTCTCCACACCATAGACTCAAGACACATCTATCCTAAGAAAGTGATCGTACACCAACATTCTAGATTGATCATCATCCTCATGATGATCCTAAGATCGAAAGTAGTTTATGAGTTAATTATGAAAATTCATGTCTTAAATTTTCAACTCTTAAAAATATGAATTGTCATTACCATTAACTCAAAGGATGTATCACAGACACTTTAAATACACATTATGATAAAAAATAATTTTTTTATTAATTTATAGTCAAAATTATAAAAATGCCCTTAGAAGTGTATTACAAGTATTTAGCCAATCTGGCTTCTAGGGCACACATCTAACATGCCTAAGAGTTGGGCACCCCTTGTCTTGTGCAAATTCGACATTCCTTGTCTAGGTATTTGACCTAGACAAGGACTCCTCTTTATATTTATATATAGGATGAATTTTAGGCCAATGTTTTGATATGTTCCATACCATTGAGAGGGCTTTTGGGTATGTGAAAACTAGAAGAAAGAGTTCTTGGGTGTTGGGATTTCATAGACACTACTCTAGGTGTCTAGGTGAGAGAAAATAAGAAAAAGAAGAAGGTTTCTTCTTCTAAGATTTTTCTTTGATCTCTTCCTCTAGAGATTTTTGAGAGGTGTCTTAGGCTCAAAATATCTTTTCCTTCCTTCTAAAAATTGGAGAGTCCAAGATTTGAAGAAGGTGGTTTCTGATCGACCATTAAAAAAGGATCAACATAGTACTAGCATACTATGCTAATTTCTTACATCGAACTTCTAATCATGGTTCATGAGCTCATGTGGATGACTCTAAGACATCGGATGCATGTGTGGCTTGCAATATCATCTTTAAGCTCGGATCAGCAAGTTAGAATGTTTAACTTGCACAGGTAATAGATCTGATCTATTTTCTTTATACCTGTATTAGATGTACTGTATATGCATATTGATGTGATCAATATGTTTTAGTTTCTTTCTTATGTTTAATTTTTGATTTAATAACATGCCATCATCATGTAATAGAACATTAGATCTAGGATATTCTCTGATATTCAAAATTTAATTTTAATTAATTTTAGTCTTTTGCTATCTGATCTTGAAAAGTTTCAATCTAGCCTTGAAATTCTAGATCTGGTTCCTTCAGTTTAAATATAAATTTAACATAGTTTCAGTATTTGGCATAGATTAGGAGTCGACTTCAGATTGATAGGAGCCGACTCACAGGCTTTGATAGGCATCAAGCTCAAAATAGAAGACTTAGTATAAATCCTATTGCAGGAGTCGACCAGGAGTCAACTCATGGAGGAGTCGACTTATGAAAAGTAGGAGCTGACTCCTATCTCAGAAAAGGCACCAGTCCAAGAATAGAATGCTAAATTTTTTACCATACGACTGGAGTCAACTCCGGCATGTTGAACTAGCATGGGATATAAATACAGAGAGTTAGAATTTTTCATCCTACAGCTGGAGTCGACTCAAGGCTTTGGAGAGTCAACTCCCGAGCTTCTAACAGTCCCAATGGCTAGTTTTTAGATCTACTCAAATTTTATTTTGGATGCTCTAAATGGCTTTTTCTAACATTCCAATGGCTACAAACCTATTTTTGGACTTCTTAACTTAGATTAGAAGGTTTCTAAGATCAGATTAAGGCTTGAAAATAGAAGATATAAAGGCAAGGAAGTGGGAAACATTAGCAAGATTTCATAAACTGTGTTGTCCAAATAGTGAGCTATTTCATTGCTGTTCAACTATTCAACCAGCTGTACAATCAAGGCATTCTCAAGAGAAGAAAGAGAGCATTCATTGCAAAATTCTTCCAACTACTCAGCTTGTGCATCAAAGCCACAAATTTTCTTTTCAAAAGGAGTTTGCTATTGTTTTAAATTTCTACATTCTGAAATCATTATATTTCAAGTTTCAAAGGGTTTAAACTTAGGAGATAGGCTCATTCAAGCCTTGAATTGAATTTGTACAAGCCTAGGAGTGGCTCGGGATTAGGTTTTGATTGGTTAGCTGGCAAAACCAACTGTGTTTAGATTGTGAACCTAGAAGAAAAATAATCTTGCTATAATCTTAGAGATTATAGTAGAATTCTCAAGTAGAGTGCTTGAGGAGTGGACGTAGGTGTTGGGTTTAACACCGAATCATTATAAAAATCTTGTAGCTTTATGTGTGTAATTTTATTCATTAGCTATTATTATTTTTTTCTCATTTAATCACTACATTTTTAGCATAGTAGTATTCTAATTCTACACATACATTTAGTAATCTAAAAATTTTTGAAAAACTCAATTCACCCTCCCCCCCCCCTCTTGGGTTGTTCTTCTGGGCATTGTATCTGATCAAATATGGTGCTAAGGTTGGAAAGAATTTGTGAGTTAGTAGACTCTATCAAATAGAGTTCTGGGTCAAAACAACTTATTTATTTTGACCTAGTCAAAATAAATTTCCAACCATAACCAAAGGAGGACACATGGGGGCTCTTAGGCATGAGAAAACATCATGCAAAACTTAGAAGAAGTGGGCATGGGCATGGGGAATTTGGTGCAAAGGATGAGAGAGAGTCCTAGTTCAACTAGGCTCTATAGTTTTCTTTAGACAAACCAAGATTTTAAACCTAATTAAACTAGAATTGGTGCAACCTAATTAAGGATGATCCTAGTCCAACTAGAAACCCATTTAAATCTAATTAAATTATATTTAATTATAATTTAAATTCTAATATAATTAAAAATTAGATGCACACAAGTCCTAACTGAATAGAACATTGATCTTCCTTGCAATTAGCTTATCTCATAAACCAATTAGACCTGACCTAATTAAGTTCAAACCAAACCAAATTGAATCTCATTCAATTAAACTCGATCTTAGCCCTAATACTCAATCAAATTAAGCCAATTAGTGATCCAACTGCTAATTAATCTTTCTATAACACTTGCACTAGATCAAACATTAATCGTATTAACTGTTTGATACTAGAATGATTCATAATCTTTGATCAACCATCCGATCAGATTGAAATCTCTAATGTGTGTTGTTGGTGCAGAAATATGTGAGGACACCAGAGGTAGCTAGAGCTAGGAGAATAAGGCCACCGACCGAACTTGCAAAACAAAATTCTAATAAGAGGTGGATGGCTCTGACAGGATCCTCCGATGCTCAAGTCAATTTTTTGGTCAATTGGAATGGAGTGCTCAGAAAAATAGTAGAGCAGAGTAATGAAAAGGGAAAGAGAGCCTAGATAAAAATGTATCTGAAGGGTTCCTTTTATAGATTGGAGCGTGTAACAAACTGATAGTAATAGCCAAAACCATCTGGTAAAGGGTCGTTCAGGCCATGTGGAGTTTGTTATGGAGGATGAGTTGTCATTTGTTGCAACTTACAAACATTTGAGATCTATTTGTTGGAGTTCGGACAAAGGTCGAAGACTTCCATGCATGCAGCAAACTTATTATCGATTGAGGTCGGTCGGAGCAATATCAAGCAATTTCAAGGAGCTCGAAAGCTTCCTGGGTTGCATGTAGGTAGGTGCCCCCTAAATTGAAATCTCAAGTTCTATAATCCATCCTTCACGAAGTGATTGTTATGAATTAGTGATTTGATGAGGTTTTTTTGGAGGGCTCCAACTGACAGGCATAACATGGACTAAGTAGGTCCACGAATAGCTGGGAGAAGCTCATCCTAAAAAGCATTCAAATGGAAGGACTTCAGCTGAAGGAAGCATGACTGAAAGGAGTGCGTCCATAAGGACTATGCCTGAGAGGAGCACTATTGAAAAGAGCGCGACTGGGAGGAGCTCTGCTAGAAGGAGCGTGACTGAAGGAGTTCATCCGAAAGGAGCATGACTGGAAGGAGTTTATCCAAAAGAAGCACAACTGAAGGAGTTCATCTGGGAGGAGCACAATTAGAAGGAGTTCATTTAGAAGAAGCACGATTGAAGGAGTTCATCTAAAAGAAGTGCAACTGAAGAAATTTGTCTAAAAGGAGCACGACTGGAAGGAGTTCATCCGAAAGGAGCACGACTGGAGGAATTCGTCTGGAAGGAGCGTGCTGTCCATAATTTGGGACTTCAACTATCTTCAAAGCTCATCTCTAATTCAGGTTGGGAGGGTTGAATTTTAATCCTATCATTCATTCTAAGTCAAGAAGTAAGGTTAATCGAATAATAGTTTTCCTTCACTATTTAAGATCATCTGGCTGGGTTTCAATGTACCTTCTATAAACTCCATGGTACAGACTTGTTGTTAGAAGGATCGATGAGTTACTTCTACATGGGGGTGGCAACTAAGGACTTCAATCGAGGTTATTTTACCCCCAACACCTATCCTCCTACTTTCGAGTTTGAATTTCGAATGAAGAGAGTATAAAAAAATCACTGCGGTCGAAGTTCTTTTCTAGTCCCTCGCTCTCGAGAAGCGAGATCGCTTGACTTTTTTGGATTGATGCCAAAGCTTGTTAATGGACGAATAACCCAAAAAGACATGTCCCTTTTGAAAACTCATCTAGCACGGAGCTGTATGTACAGCATAACAAATGCCCTATTAGGCATCAAAGATGGGCACGATGGATGGGACATGCAGCAGGCCGAAACTGGTGGAGGATGATCTGCAATCATAACCGCCTCAAGCTCCTTGAGATATTTAAGCTCGCCTTTTTCCTCCAGGGCTTCACTTCACCTGAGTTCATTTCTATGTTCCTCTGATTTTTGTCTTCCTTCTGCTTGAGAGTTCTGGCTTCTTTCATAGTTTTCTCCGATCCCAGACACCTTCCCATTCGACTTCTATCATGCCCATCACCTCCTCGCTCTTTCCAATCAACTTAGGTTAGTTCCACAATCTTTTCTTTGATTATTTCTATATTTTTTGCATCTTGTCCTTTCAATTTCTTTAAAGAGGTTTTGTACCTTATTTTTCTTGATTTTTGGAGGTTTTTCCAAGTTCAGTTTGATCCACATGTCCATCGAGGAATCTTGGTCGACTTATTCTTGGAGTCCGACTTACCCAACCTTGATGGATTCTAGTCCTAAGAAAGTCGAGCCTGTAGAAGCTCCTCGTCCACTTTTCATTCCTAATACCAACCCTTGCAAACTTCATCATGAAGATCTTTCTCTAATAAGGATCTTATACGAGATCCCTTTCGAATACGAACTCAAACATCTTGGACCTAGCGACTGAGCTTGCTGCCCCCCTATGGGTTGTTTTTGCTTTGATGCATGCTAATCTATCACTATGGTAAGTGCACCAATCGATCAAGTAATAAAGTATGTGAGTAGAGTATCATTCCTAGAGGATTGAAAAATAAGTACTAAAAATATTCTTTTCTACGCTTTATTTAGATAATCAATTTATGAGAATTAAAAAAAATAAGAAAGAATAAAAAAATAAATTAATAAATTGCAAGAAAATAGAGAGAGAGTGTAATTATTAGAGCTTAATTTAAGAGCAATAGGTTATTAAGGAAATTGGTTCACCTAGTTAATTAATACAATATTCAAGTATTTACATAAATTAGGTTTATTTTGTTTCATGGGATGGTAGAGTCTCCTAGGTTATTCACTATTCCTCGATCCAGGCATAACAAAACTATCAATATTTATTAACTATCTTTTGTCCAAGCATAATTTAAATAAATACTGATGCTTTAAGTTTTGTGAAACCCTCTAATTAAAATACGCTACGTCCAAAGTATATTAAAATTTCTACATGTATATGAATTCTAATTTGATTCATAATACAGGGTATATAAATCAAGAAGCATCGACATAGACGTACTTGGTCAATATCATCTATGTCCATCAAATCAATTAAAAGATGGCCAGTAATCTAAAAGTAATAAGAACAGATTTATATATTCCTCATAGCAACATATAAAATTAAATGAAAATCATATTGAATATTATATCAAAAGAGTGGTTATGCCTTAGCCTCAGTAAAAGAAATTTAGTTCAAAGCAAAAGGATCAAAAACAATAAATAAAATAAAAAGCATGAAGAAATTCAAACAAAAATATGTTTGTTATTGAAATTGGTCGTCTGTTGCTCTTGGTGTGGAGAATTTTGAAAAAGAAGAACCGCTTGATCAATATGCTGGATGTCGAAGATGAGCAGCGAAGAAGGAAGAAAAAAAGAAAAATACACAAAAAAGAAAGAAAAAGAAAAAAAAAACTCTCAACCTCCCTCTCTGTTCTTCCCTTTATCTCTCTTCTTGGTTCTCTCTAAAACCACCTCTCTAACCCTCTCTCCTCTTTTATTTCTGTTAACTCTCTACTGCAGGCCTTTAAATAGGCTAAAGGTGAATTCTCAGTAGAAATCCTAAATAAACTAGGTTTAAAACTCCTTGGAATAGTTAAAGAGAACTCTGGATTGATTCTAGTCTTCAGATCAGCATCCAACGGACCAAAAAATTACTCAAAAACCCTTTTTAAAATCTAGATCAAGTCAGATTAATCCTCAATCGTCGGATCAACTTTAATGATGGATTCTCGACCGTCGGATCGGGCAGAAGAGGCTTCAGAGTTTAGTTAAAATTGGGATCTCACAGCAGCCATTGGATCTTGACTGGCTGCTATGGATGCCATCCGCTAGTGCCTAAATTCAAGCCATCCGATCAAATCCCAGCACCACCTAATCGTCGGATTGCAAAATCACCCTAGGTAGACCACCTATGAGTTGGGTTCACCATGCACCATCAGTTTTCAGCCAATCCAAGTGCACATCATTGTGTGAATTTCTGATATTGCCCCTAGCCTGGTTACTATAGCGGTCCATCGTACGCCACGAAAACTTCTAATATCAACAGTGCGTTAGTGGGTGGTCGAGCTATCTGAGCCAATTTTCTGAACCAATTTGATGAAAGATTCTAATATCAGCAGTAAATTAGTGGGTAGTCGAGCTGTCTGAGCCAATTTTCTGAACCAATTTGAACCAGACTGGCCAGCTTTTTTGTTTTAATTTTAATTTTAATTTTTTTCTTTGAAATTTAATTTCGAGCTCAATTTAACTCCATTTTTCTTAAAATTTATTTTGTTTGAACTAAAAAATTAAGCTCTTCCTATTGACAACCTTCTTTCTTGCATGAGATTAATAAAAATATTAATTTCTTAAAAATAAGTTAATTTATTTTATAATTTAATACTTTTATTAGTATATTTTTAGCACTTATCACATCCTCCAACTTAGTCATTGCTAGTCCCTTAGCAATACATTATTTAATAACATGTTTCAATAAGATCTTCCTTTATAAAGATAGATCTAGAATTAAAGATCAAAAAGTTTAGAAAATACCACTAAGTATTGAGCTTTAGAAGCAAATTTTGTAGCTAGTATAATTAGAAACTTTCTTAGAGTACATCCAAAGATTTGCAGCACTTATGCTCATGATGACTAATTTATCATTTGGATGTCAATTTAAAGAATAAAAGTATCTTCTCTTATCACTTATTTTGATTAATTTTCTATACACTCTCTAATTAAGCTCATAAATTAAGGTAGCTTTCACACTGCTTCATTTTTTTTTTTATGCTGAGCATCCTGACCTTTCCTCCATCATTCGACGTGAACTTCCATACTTGATTGAGGTATAGAGATCTAGTTACTAAGCTTCAGGCAATCCATATATACTCTATCTTTCGCACTTTTATTTTGGTAGATAGATCTTTTCTTAAATTCAAGTTTCTTTGATTGGAATGTTTATTAATTATCAATTTTTAATGATAATTGAATCCTTAATTGGCCTTATAATCAACACCTACTTTATCTTGTTAGTGTGCATGTGCAATTAAAAGTGCTAATAATCTTTAGATGACCTAAGTAGGCTGCTAAAAGTCTGACCAACTAATCTACTTCTTTAGCTCGCTACATTCATTAGTAAATACTTCTAATTTTTATTATTTTTCTAGTCTATCTTGCTCAATATTTTCTTTCTTGACATATGGTTTAAAATTTTTTTTAAAAAAAATAAATTTATTAAATTTATTTTTTAAAAATTTTAAAATTTTTTTCTTCCTCCCAACTTATTCTACATTGTCTCAATGGAGAAAGAAAAAGTAAAGGTGCAGTAACAGATAGGAAAGAATACACCTGCACTATTTATCCAAACTGGTTCTTTGAAGCTTTACGAACTGGCTTGAGCTCTCTTTTTCTTTCTTTGCAAAATTGAAAATAAACACCAAAGAAGTAAAAGAGCAATGAGAATTTACTAAAAAAGAAAAGAAAAGGATTAAAACTAAAAAGAAAAGAAACAACCTATCTAATAGTTCTGATTTATAGCTTTCAGCTTGACTTTCTTGAAGCTCTAAACTGGATCAATCTGGTGCCACTTCAATAGGTATACTTTCATGTTTGGCCGAACCCTCTTTCAATTGAATACTGCTAGCTTTACTAGTCTCAAACCTATTTTCTATATAATTCTCATATATTGATTTGTCAATAACATCAATTCGAAAATAAGTTTGATTATGATCAGGATATTTAGTAGCTTTAAAATATTAAAAGTAACTTGTTCATCTTGGACTCTTAGAATTAATTTTTCCTATTGAACATCTATTAAAGCTCCTTCAGTAGCTAAAAAGGGTCTCCCTAAGATAAGGGGTACATTAATATCTTCTTCCATATCAAGAACAATAAAATCAACAGAAAAAATAAACTTATTCATTTTTACCAAGATATCCTCCACTATACCTCTTGGATATTTGATGGATCTGTCAGCTAGCTGAAGAATGATAGTGGTAGGCTTTAGTTCTCCTAGACCCAGCTTCCTAAAAAAAGAGAAAGGTATGAGATTAATACTTGCTTCTAAATCACAAAAAACTTTATCAAAACTACAATCACCAATAATGCAAGGGATAGTTAAACTCCTTGAATCTTTTAGCTTCTATGTTAATTTATTTTGAAGTATTGTTGAGCACTCTTCATTTAAATTAATTCTCTCATGCTTCTTTACCTTCATTTTATTTGTTAGAATTTCTTTGAGAAACTTGGCATACCTGGGCATCTGAGTGATAGCATCTGCAAAAGAAGTATTAATATGTAAATTTTTTAAAATTTTGAAAAAGTTAGAAAATTTCTTATTTGAATGCTGTATTTATCTTTCTGAAAAAGGTAGTGGTGGCTCGTAGGGCTTCACTTTTGGATCAGCAAATTTTACTCTTGGGAACCATCCATCTGTTGGTTGTTTTGGTGATTGATGAATTTTAGTTAGTTGTTTTGTAGTTTCCTATTCAATCTTTTTCTTCTAATGTGGCTCCTCCAGCTCTTTACCACTTCTTAAGATGATAGCATTGATGTGCTCCCTCGGATTAATGTCCGTGTTGCTAGGCAAGGATCCTTGTGCTTTTGGAGATTATCATGGCCATTTATCCTACTTGCATCTCCAAATATCGAATTGCTGCTGCTTGGTCTTGCTTGAGTTTGATTTCTAGATTTCTTATGGCCACTTCTTGACTTTGCATGAATTTTGTCTTCATATTCTTCATTGCTGCTTCTTAATTCTACATAAATTTAATGAGCAGTTCCTCCATATTGGGCTTCTTTTCAGGTACTTGGAATCTCGGGGGTGGTTGTTGTGCTGCATTTTAATTGCTCCATGAAAAGTTCAGATGCTGCCTCCATCCTTGGCTGTAAGTATTGATGGATTTGGTGTACAGGACAAAAGCATGGATTTCAAAGCAAAAATATGAAATCATATAAACCAAACTTGAACCTTAAGACTACCTCATTAGCAATTAAATCATATAACATGCATTTATAACATAAAAGAGAGTATTAGAACATACCTCTTATCGCTAAACCCTAAATTGACCCTGATCGTCGATAGCAGTCCGTCAGGGTTTCCACCAGGTGCCCACGTGTTCACCCTCCAATGTTGATCCATATAGAGACTTGATCAAGACACCAGCACCTCTGATTTATATAATTAGAGTTCTAATAATAAAAACTTTAATTAAAAGGGCAAGACCTTCTTTAGCCTTTATGTCACCTTTCTTGTCTTTCCTTATCTATCTTTCTTTTTCTTTGTCTTCTTAATTTTTCTTCCTAATCTCTTAGTCTTAAGATGACTTCTTGCCCTTATAAGGACAAGGTCTAGATAAGAGAAGGGAAGAAAAAAAATTAACAAAAAAAACTCTTGTAAGAAAGAAAGATAATTTTACACACACCCGGACTCTTGGTGCGCACCCCTATTTATAATGTACGTAGGGGTGCCAACTAAATTTCTCACATCCTTTTAAAAAAAAATCTCATGTCCCTTCAGCCAATCTCATGCCTCATCAGTAAATAACGAGATGTAGACTTAGTCCAAGAGGTATCTTAAAGCAGAAGGACTCTTAGACTAATTCTACGTAAGTTATTTACGAAGAGTCGTAATATTTCATCTTTGGCGCCACCCTTTTTATCCATTAGATCATATAAAAGGGCCATCCAATGGCTCTAAAAAGGGATTCCCATTTAACAAGAAGGTGTGGAGATAATCTTTGAATAGTCAAAGTCCCAAGAGACTTTGACTTGGTCCAAGAGGCATCAAGGAGGAGTGGGCAGCATGGAGTCTTGTGCGGCAAGGAGTCTTGGGCGACAAAAAATCCCTTCTCAAAATAATAACGAAGTATTTCATCTACAGAATGACTCTTCTGCACCCCATATCTGATGTCCATGTTAATACAAAAATTTACATGACATAACAAAATGGAAAAAGTCAAAGAAGGTAGGCACCAACTAATTCCATGTGCCAAGGAATTCTTTGCGCATGAAAGACTTCCCACATATAAGAGAGAGACTCTTTGGCGCATGGGATTCAGGTATGTGGTTTTCCAACTGAAGCCCAATTAGTCTAGGTTAATCCAATTCAAGACCAAATCCTATTTGGCTCAAATCAGATCTAAATTAGCCAAAATCAGAAGCCGATTCGAATCCAATTCAAAATCAGGTGCTAGGGTTTGCTACATGTGCTAGCATGTTCATCTTGCAAACATGGTCTAATCCAATTAGACCCTTAATCAACTCTCTTTGTGTGTGACCCATTGGGTTCCACATCTAACCAGCAGTGAGTCTAGGTGTGATTTGACCTAATTTGGTTAGAACTTAACCAAACGATTTAGGTCAAAACTAGCCAACCCAATTTGACTTAATTTAGAACACTTTCTAATTTAATGATCAAATTAAAATTTTAATTTGATCGAACCCACAAGACATGATTGACATCTAAGCAATGTATCATGACTTTTCGAAAGATGTGAAATTTTGATGGAAAATACCAAAAATATCCTTCAGTGAAAATTACCATGCAACTAGATCCTTCGATCTTCCCTGCATCCTGAATATGACTCTGGGTATGGAAATATGTCAACCCCAATATCATATTCATTTCTCTTTCAATCTTATGATGATGATTCATTTAATGAAATATTAGAAATCCATTTCTAATTTTTCATCATGCTTTGATCAAAGTCTTCCTGAATCATCATTTGTTTGAAGCAAGTAGGATGCTATTTCCTCTTACCAGGAGAGATCGATTCCATGTTAACCTACTCACAACCTTCATATATATAATCTACCATATCCAGATCATCCCGTACATAACTGAGTCATGAATGAGTATGAACCAAAATATGGATTTATATATATAAGATTCTATGGTAGTTTCAGGTCAAAGGATTACATGCACAAATTCCACTATGAGAACCATCTATTGACATGTAGATAAGACTCCATTAGATATTCTCGATTTGGATCAATTCAGTGAACTCATTCTCTAATGAGCACCCATATTCTTGTATTAGTGTCATACACAAGTTATTGTGAGATCAATCACCCTCTCAATCGAGCATACAAAGAATGTGCTAGTCTTACCGAAAAATATTGATCCCTAACTCAATGTCCCATCGACTAGAAATATTTAAATTAGGATTTTAAGATTTTAGGTCTCACTGGTATGATCTCATCATAATCCTAAAATCATAGCCCTAATTTATAGGGTTCATCATAATCTTAAATAAATAATAAGACACTGCATATGATGAAATAAATGCCTTTATTTATTAAAAATGTCATTACATGAGTTTGGAAGACAAAGAACATCCCAAAAATTAATTGGCTTGAGGGCATATTCCTTTCAATCTCCCACTTGCACTAAAGCCAATCGCCCTTATATTTTAATCCCATACAATCAAGGTGGCGATCAAACAGTTGCAGTGGTAAAGCCTTAGTGAATGGGTCTACTATGTTGTTCTTTGTGTCCACTCATTCTATGACTACATCTTATCTTTCAATAATTTCTCGAATGAGATGGAAGCATCTCAGAATGTGTTTGGATTTATGATGAGATCCTTGGTTCCTTTGCTTGAGCAACAGCTCTAGTATTATCATAGTAAAGTGGTACTGGATTCTCAATTTCAGGAATAACTCCAAATTCAGTGATGAACTTCTTCATCCAGATAGCTTCCTTGGCGGCTTCACTTACAGCTATGTATTCTGCTTCAGTGGTTGAGTCAGCTACAGTTGGCTGCTTAGTACTCTTCCAACTTACTGCTCCACCGTTCTAGAGTAAAGACATCCTGAAAATAGATTTGCTATCATCTGGGTCTGATTGAAAACTAGAATCAGAATATGCTTCTAATTTAAGATCAGAACCACCATATACTAGAAAAATATCTTTAGTCCTTCTCAAGTACTTAAGAATATTTTTCACAGCTTTCCAATGATCCTCTCCTAGGATCAGCTTGAAATCTACTTGCAATGCCTAAAGCATAAGCAACATCAGGCCTTGTACATAACATGGCATACATTATTGATCCAACAGCCGAAGCATAAGGAATAGAACTCATTCTATTTCTCTCTTCAGGTGTCTTAGGAGACATCTTTTTAGAGAGATATATGTCTTGACTCATGGATAAATAACCTCTTTTACTCCCATCCATACTGAATCCTTTTAGTATTAAGTCAATGTACCTTGATTGGGACAAGCCTAGCATCCTCTTAGATCTATCTCTATAGATCTTTATTCCTAGTATATAGGATGCTTCTCCCAAATCTTTCATGGAAAAACTTATTTGATAGCCATAATTTGACTGATTGTAACATTGGGATATCATTCCCAATGAGGAGTATGTCATCTACATACAGAACCAAGAAGACTATGGTTCTCCCACTAGTTTTCTTGTACACACATGGTTCATCAACATTCTTGATAAAATCAAACTCTTTTACTATTTCATCAAAATGGATGTTCCAACTCCTTGATGCTTGCTTTAATCCATAAATGGATCTCTTAAGCTTGCATACCTGATTTGGTTTCTCATTTGACTCAAATTCCTCTGGCTGTGACATATAGACCTCCTCCTCAAGGAAACCATTAAGGAAGGCAGTCTTTACATCCATTTGCCATATTTCATAGTCGTGGTATGCTGCTATAGCAAGCATAATCCGAATAGATTTGAGCATGACAACAGGTGAAAATATTTCATCATAATCAATCCTTTGTTTTTGCCTAAAACCCTTAGCCACCAATCTGGCCTTATAGGTTTCAATTTGACCATCAGCTCCAATCTTTTTCTTAAAAATCCATTTGCATCCAATAGAATTTATATCCTCTGGTGCATCCACTAAAGTCCATACTTTGTTGGTGTGCACGGATTCTATTTCGGATTGCATGGCAGCCAGTCATTTGGAAGAATCTTTACTTTGGACTGCTTCCGTACAGGTCAGAGGTTCGTCATTCTCAATGACTTGGGCTTCATTGTTCTCAATAATGAAACCATACCTCATAGGTGTATTTCATACTCTTTTAGACCTACGGATAGGAGTTATGTGTTCTGATTATTTTATATGATTATATGGTTGAGAAATTTCTATTTATTTTTCTTGAACTTCACTAAGTTCAATATTTCTGCCACTGCCTTTTTCTAGGATAAATTCTTTTTTCATGAAAGTGGCATGCCTATTTACAAATACCTTTTGTTCAATAGGATGGTAGAATAAATATCCTATACTATTTCTAGGATATCCTATAAATAGACATCTATCTGATCTAGCATCAAGTTTATGTCCAAAATTTCTTTTGACATAAGCTGGACAACCCCATATCTTAAGATACTTAAGATTAGGTTTCTTACTTCTCCATATGTCATATGGAGTACTAGATACAGATTTAGAAGGAACTCTATTCAAGATGTAAATTACAGTCTTCAGAGCATGACCCTAGAAGGAAATAGATAATTTAGTGAAGCACATCATGGACCGTACCATATCTAATAAGGTATGATTTTTTCTTTCGGCTACACCATTTAATTATGGTGTATAAGGAGGTGTCCATTCAGAGAGAATCTCTTTAACTTTAAGATAGTCTAGAAACTCACTAGATAAGTATTCTCCTCTCCGATCAGATCGAAGGATTTTTATACATTGTCCAGTTTGTTTTTCGACCATACTTTGATACTCTTTAAATTTATCAAAGGCTTCTGATTTGTGTTTCATAAGATACACATATCCAAACCTAGATAAATCATCAGTGAATGTTATAAAATAAGAGTATCCTCCTCTAGCTTGAGTTGTCATAGGACCACATACATCCGTATGTACAAGTCCTAATAACTCATTTGTCCTTTCTCCATGTCCACTAAATAGAATCTTGGTCATTTTACCCATGAGGCATGATTCACAAGTTCCCAATGATTCATAATCAAAAGGATCAAAGAACTTTTCTTTGTATAACTTGTTAATCCTAGCCTCACTAATATGACCTAATCGACAATGCCAAAGTAAAGTATTATTTATGTCATCTCTCTTACGTTTTCTATTTTCATCAATATGAAATATATTGTCATCCAAACATAGAGTCAACAAACCATTGCTAAATATGCCAAAACAAATATTTTCATTAGAATATTTGATTGAGCAATCTTCGCTCATTACATTAAGACTATAACCTTGTTTTAATAACAAGGGTATAGATATAATATTTCTAATGATCTTAGGCATATAATAATAATTTGTAAGCTCTAAGATCTTTCCATAAGGTAACTTCAATATATTTGTCCCTACAGCTTCTGCTTGGATAGACTCTCCTCCAGTGCCATAGAGCTTGAAGTCACCTTTCTTCAAACTCTTAATTTTCTATAGATCCTGCAAAGATTTGTAGATATGAAAATCACAGCAAGTATCTAATACCCAAGAATTTGAAATGGAAGAATTTAATGATAATATAGTATGTATCTCATACATACCTTTTGGTGCATTATTTGTACCAGACTTCACAGTTGTAAGGTAAGCCTTGCAATTCCTCTTCTAATGATCTGTTTTGCTGCAGTAAAAATAGGTCATCTGTCTGGAGACCTTCTTTCCCTTTTTCTTCTTATTTATATCACTTTTAGGATTCAACCTTCTCTTTGAACCCTTTTTATCTACCTTCTTCTTAGAGATCCCTTCCACAAGAAGAAGAGGAACCTTATCTTTCTTGATATGGCTTTCTGTAGTCTTGAGCATATTTAATAGCTCAGGCAAGAAAGAATATAGTTTGTTCATGTGATAATTCATGACAAACTGAGAAAATGATTCTAAGAGTGATTGCAGGATCAAATTCTGACTTAACTCTCCATCCATAACAAAACCTAATTAACTTAATCGAGTGATTAGATTAATTACCATCAAAACATGATTTTGTATGGATGTTCCTTCTGTCATTCTTGCATGAAATAATTGCTTAGATATCTCATATCTAGTAGTCCTACTATGCTCTCCATAAAGCTCTTTTAGATTGAGCAATATGGATTGAGTGTCCATGCTATCATGCTACCTCTGTAATTCATTATTCATAGAGGCAAGTATGATGCATTTGATAGTAAGAAAATTATTTTGTCCACATCTTATATGTGGACTTATTTTCATCTGTGGCATTATTTCCTAATGGCTTAGGATCAGGGGCATCAAGAATATAGGAGAGTTTTTCTTGAACTGAGTACTATTTTTAGGTTTCTCAATCAGTCAACATAATTTTGACCAATCAATTTATTTGAATCCAAAATTGAACGCAATGAAAGTGAAGAAGCCATTTAATCTACATAATAAAGAATAATATATAAGCAAACAACTCATGATGACAAACATAATTAAATTAGGACTTTAATTTAATTATGTCTCCCACTATTTAATCAAAAATCATAACCCTCTTATTGATTTTCTTAGTGAGAATAAGATCCTAATTCCTTATAAAAGGTCTTGTGGTTGCACAACAAACCTGTTATAAGTTCAAAGGTAGGAAACTCTTTCCAATTGCACTTTTATGCAACTCTCAAAAAACTTTTGCCTCTAAAATATTAATAGCCTTGTGTTAGCACAACAAACTTTAATGTTTTAGTTTAAATAGAATCCTTCATTTCTATACAGTCAAAATAAAATATGAACTACTTTTGTGGTTACACAATAAAGCAGTATATTCAAAATGTTGTAAGCATCTCAATGCACTAGATTAATATTACATCATTCTCATGAATAGTTCTTGTGGTTACACAACAAAACTAATATGGTTCTGAACATAATAAGAACCTAGTATGAAGGAAGGCCTTAATGTAGTGAATATAATACTAAGCATTTCAATCTAGAATTAAATTAATCGAATCAGCCAGATAAGTGGGAGAGAAGTGGGAGTCCTCCTGTTGCTTTCCTTAGACACTAATAAATTGGCCAGGTCAGATAATAGAACCAATTAAAAAACCATATTTTCTTTACCAATCATGAACCATTTATCCTAGACATCGATTGATCAATTAGACATCCTGACTGATACAACTATAGATTAATTACAGTACAACTTAATATAAATTTTTAAAGATAGATTTAAAAAGTCTCGATGCACATACTGATTTAAATCAAACTAAATGCCTAATAGCATCAATTATTATAAAATTTATATATATCTACTAACATGTATAATTATTCTAGGACAACCATCATTATATAGTGAATACTTTTCACTATATCAGGGCAACCTTTACAGAATAATATATACATCATAATCTCATTATAATAAATAAAAGAACATGATCTCATTATATAAATAACATGCAAATAAACACAAAAATATATCATACTTTTCTTTTGTGCCATTATATTATAAGCAAAGCATTATATGATTTAATCTAATAAGGCTTGCTCTGATACCACTGATGGGTTTGGTGTATAGGGCGGAAGCACAGATTTCAAAGAAAAAACATGAAATCATATAAACCAAACCCGAACCCTAAGACCACCTCATTAGTAATTAAATCAAATAACATACATTTGTAATATAAAAGAAAGTATTAGAACATACCTCTTATCGCTAAACCCTAAATTGATCCTGATCGTCGGTAGCAGTCCGTCAGGGTTTTCACCAGGTTCCCACATGTTCACCCTCCAACGTTGATCCACATAGAGACTTAATCAAGACACCAGCACCTTTGATTTATGTAATTAGAGTTCTAATAATAAGAACTTTAATTAAAGGGGCAAGACCTTCTTTAGCCTTTATGTCATCCTTTCTTGCCTTTCCTTATCTATCTTTCTTTTTCTTTGTCTTCTTAATTTTCCTTCCTAATCTCTTAGTGTTAAAATAACTTCTTTCTCTTATAAGGATAAGATCTAGATAAGAGAAGAAAAGAAAGAAAATTGGATAAAAAGAAACTCTTCTAAGAAAGAAAGATAATTTTACATACACCCGTACTCTTGGTGCGCACCCCTATTTATAATGTACGTAGGGCTGCCAACTAAATTTCTCGCACCCCTTTAAAAAAAAATCTCATGTCCCTTCAGCCAATCTCATACCTCATTAGTAAATAATGAGATGTAGACTTAGTCCAAGAGGTATCTCAAAGCAGAAGGACTCTTGGACTAATTCTATATTTCTACGTAAGTTATTTAGCGAAGAGTTGCATATATTTCTCTTGGCGGCAGCCTTTTCATCATTAGACTCATATAAAAGGCATCCAATGGCTCTAAAAATAGATCGCCCAATCAAGCAAGAAAGCATGGAGATAATCTTTGAATAGTCAAAGTCCCAATAGACTTTGACTTGGGTCCATAGAGGCATCAAGGAGGAGTGGGCGGCATGAGTTTTGGGTGGTAAGGAGTCTTGGTGAAGACAATCATGCAATACAAAGTCCCCTTCTCAAAATGAATATGAGTATTTCATCTATCAGAATGACTCTTCTTGGTCCCATTTACCCTGATGTTCCACATGCAATACTAAAAATTACTGACAATAGACAAAATGAAAAAAGTCAAAGAAGGAATAGGCGCCATACTAATTCCATGCGCCAAAGAATTCTTGCGCATGAAGACTATCCGCATAACGAAGAGAAGCACTCTCTGGCACGGGATTTCAGAATGTCAGGCACTCCAACGTAAATCTCATCAGTTAGGTTAATCCAATCGAAGACCTAAAATCACTATTGACTTAATGAATCTAAATTAAGCCAAATCAGAAGTACCGATTCGAATCTAATCGAAACCGGTGCTAGGGTTCTACAATGCTTTAAGAATGTTCAATACTTGCAAACATTGGTTCGAATCTAATTAACCCTTAATATCAACTCTCTTTGTGTTGAACCCAGTGGTTCTCGACATCTACGCAGAGTGAGTCTGGCTTGATAATTGACACTAATCTAGGTTAGAATCAAATCAAATCATATTTAGTGTCAAAACTAGCAACCAATTTGAGACTTAATTATGAACACTTCTTAAATTTATATGATCAAAATTAAAATACTTTAATGATACCAACACATGATTGACGTCAAATCTGATCAAGACTCATAGAAATTGGAATCGTATCTAGGCATGTAATCATGGATTCCCAGCAAGATGTAGAACTTTTGATGAGACATAATCAAAATACCATTCACTGATGAAATTTAAGCATTACTAATCTTCGATCTCATGCAGTCCTGATATGACTCTAGGTATGAAAATATTGTCAACTCCCAATATTCATATTCATCTTTTCTTTCAATCTTATGATGATGATTAATTTCATGAAATATTAGAAATCAAATTTCTAATTTTTCATCATTGCTTTGATTCAAAGTCTTCTGAATCATCATTTATTTGAAGAAAGTAGGATGCTATTCCTCTACCGAGAGAGATCGATTCCATATTAACTCTACTCAAACTTCATAATATAATCTACACCATATCACAGATCAATCGCCCCATACTAACTGAGTCATGATGAGTATGAACCAAAATATGGATTAATATATATAGATTTATGGTAGTTTAGGTCAAAGAATTACATGCAACAAATTCCACTATGAGAACCATCTAATTGACCTGTAGGATAAGACTCAAATTAGATATTCTCGATTTGGATCAATTCAAGCTGACCCTTCTCTTAATGAACACACACATGTTGTATTAGTGTCATCACAAGTTATTGTAGATCAATCACCCTCTTCAATCGAGCATACAAAGAATTGCTAGTCTTAACCGAAAAATATTGATCTCTAACTCAATGTCCCATCGACTAGGAATATTTAAATTAGGATTTATAAGGTTTAGCTTACTGGTTGAAGTCGTGGTATGAATGTTCCTGTCTGGCAATTTGCGGACGTTAGTGGTTGGAGGAATGGAGTCGTGCTCTTCGTTGTCGATAGTAAAAATGTGGGGTTCGCGTACTCGAGAGTGAGATCGGTGGCGGGTGGAATTCGAAGGATCAAATTGCG
>QRFJ01002069.1:120215-160687 GCA_006176705.1 Cocos nucifera | reverse complement strand
CCCTTTGACTTTTGACCACATGTCATGCACCTATTGGAGAGCTGGTGGGGGCCTGTCCCCCTGCCAGAACCTGGCAAGGAGAAGGGCGCACGCCAAGGGTGGCGTGAGCCCAAGTAGGAGGCGCCTAGGAGTCCTTGTTGGACAAGGACTCCACCTCCCTTTAGGATTCCAATTAGAGTTCTCCTAAGAACCAACTTTGACTGGTCTTAGGCACCCTCTAAGGAGGAATCCAGGGGTCTCTATTTCCAACCAATCAGATTTAGATCTGATTTCACAAAGGGTTGTGATTGGTTGGGAGGAAGAGGAGTTGGATCACGCTTAGTCTATAAATAAGACCCTGCGCCCAACCCTAATAAAGTCATTGAAAGAGATTTCCCACGCCCAAGGCTGCCTCTCCCCTCCTTCTCCATGCCATAGTCTCTTCTCCCCTTGCTCTCCACGTCCAAAAGTGTTTTGGACTTAGGTTGGTGCGATTCAGATCAAGGAAAGGCGATCAAAAGCAAGAAGGCTGCGCTGCTGCAAAAGGACGACTGCAGATCTTCAAAAGAGTTTTGAAGATCCTCCAGATCAGATCCAGATCTAATTTTTGGAGGTGTGATAGAGAAGAAGAGGATCTCCAGATCCAACCCGAGTGGATACCGGTAGAGGCCAGGCGCTTGCGTGGCTAGATCCAGAACCTTCCGCTGCAATCAGGATCATCAACAGGGTAATAGGATTACCCAAATCAGGTAAATTAAATTTGATTTAATTTATCTTATTTTATTTTTATTTATTAAAATAATAAGAATTCAGATCTGAAACATATCAAGATCTGATTGAGATCAAGAGAAAAATTTTTGAAATATATCTCTTGATCTAATCAGATCTGAACGAACCTGGACCGGGAAATCAGGATTTTCCTTCAACTGGTATCAGAGCCATGGTTCTAAAATTGTTTAGATCTGATTTTAAATTTTATTTTAATTAGAAAATAAAGTGATTTCAGATGTCACATGAGATGTGATCAGATCTGAAATCAGAAAAATTAAAATTAAATGATTTGGATCTAAGAACATGAAGATATGCATGACTAGTTCTAGAATAGAATAGTTCTATAGAATAGTTTTGCATGTCTTTGATTTAATTGATTAAATCATATTTTAGATCTTTTATTTACTATTTTTTGATATTATAAGTGTTATAATAACATCTGAAAATAGCAAATAAAAAATTATTTAATTTTAAATATCATATGAGATATGATTGATGCATGTCTAGACTAGTTGTAGAATAGTTCTACATAATTGTCTAGATTAGAATTTATTTTGATTAGATCAATTTAAATCTAATTTTTTAGATTATTATGAGATAATTTAGATCTGAAAACATGCATGATTATGATACATGAGATGTATGCAAAATATGCCATGATTAGATCTAAATTTGTATATGAGATATATGATATAGATCTAATAACTGTTTTGTAGTATTTACATGTTCCTGATTAAGGCGTTCCTCTTGGCCGTCCGGTCATAAGAACGAAGAAGGGTTTAAAGGCCCTCTCTTCCCATTCGATGGGGTGTTCTTATGACGTGTAGGGGTGCTGCGTGTTCGTCCTTAATCAGAAACCCAAAACTTACTTTCTGCAAAACCCTAGATCCTGAAACCCTAGGATTTATTGTGCATATTTTTATTTATGAACCCTACTTAATTAAGAATTAAGTTTATGGAATATTAATTAGGTCTAAAATTGAGAATTTTAGATCTAAGACATATTCATAATACTGGGTTCGGGCTTGGGTAGCTCAATTAGGTCTAAGCGGTTGATCAAACCGAATCAAGAGTTGGTTAGATGGGATCAACAATGCTTAAATTGACCAGCCTAATAGGATTAAGTCTGGGTCAAGATCGAGTCACGATCAAGCAAGACCTAATTAGGCTCAGAGGTTAGAGTCTGGATTGTAGGCTAACCCAATTGGTTCTGACTCAACAATTTGGTGTCTAAGGTAAGTTTGGCACATACGACCGACTGGTTTTTAATTGGAAGCTACTCGACCTGAATGCGTTCTTGTACGAGTTAATGGCATATTCCTTCCACCGGTCTCACTTACCTGGCCATATCTGTTGACACAGTTCTGATCTGAGGTGGTCAATAATCCGAGCTAACCCATGCCACTAGGTTAGTCATAATTGTTATGACTATGCCAAGTCTAGTTTAATGAGACCTGAATCAATTCTCCCTAAGAAAAGATTAAGTCTGAGGTCTTCCACCATTGTAGATGTGCGGGCCCTTCCCGGGGTTGATTGTTCTCTCGGCTGGATACAGTGGCTCAGTTGCACCGGGAAGATGCAACCATGTCTATTAGGCATTGGATGCTATGGGCTGGAGGATGAGTTGGGCTCAATATTTCCGGATACGGTGAGAGACTCAATTAGGAACCCAGTCTATGCAAATGGTGGGTCTGACTTAACTAAGGAGTGGATCAATATTCCGGATACGGTGAGATTCATGAATTAGAGACCAAGTTTGGGTGCACCATGATTAGAGAATCATTGAACAAGAGTTGTTCACTCATTGGCTAACCCATCACCAATAACTGTTAGGTGAGGTGATGAGTCAGTTGGTGAGACCGCACCACCCACTAGAAATCATTAATCGTGGAGATTTTTCGCATCTCTACAGAGGGAGTGTAGGGATCCGAGAAAATAGTGGGAGCTAATTTGTTTAAAAATAAAATCCCTAAATAAATTGGTCAAGTCAAAATTACAGTATCTAACTAGAATCTTTGACTCTCTACAGGAAAATGTCTGCGTCCAACCCATTGGCACGTATCCTGGACACACATAGACTGACTGGACCCAATTATAAAGATTGGCTCAGGAACTACAAAATTGTTTTGGGTTCAGAGAAGTTAACCATGTTTTGGACCAGGACCCTCCCACCTTACCAGCTCGTCCATCCACTGAACAGAGAGCGTCTCTGGAAAAATGGATTGACGAAGATAATAAGGCCAGATATTACATGTTGGGCTCGATGTCTGATGAGCTCCAGCGCCAACATGAAGATATCGGGACTGCTCGCCAAATGTTGGCTCACCTGCAGGAGATGTTTGGTGAACAGAGTCGCGCAGCCAAATATCAAGTCACGAAATGACTTTTTAAGGCTAAGATGCGTGATGGGCAGTCAGTCCAAGATCACTGTCTGACAATGATCAAGGACATGGAAGAGCTTGAGAAGCTCGGTGTGAAGTTGGACTTGGATCTGCAGAATGATATTATTCTGCAATCCTTGACTGATGCATATGGGCAATTCATCATGAATTACCACATGCATAAACTTCAAAATTCCTTGGCCGAAGTTAATGAATATGCTGGTTACCGCTGAGCTTTCTATGAAAGGTTCTAAAGGCTCAGTTCTTGCTATGGAACGGACTTCTTCCAAAAGAAAGTCTTATGGAAAGAAAAAGAAGTCTGTGAAAAAGCAAAAGGTGGAAGGATCAAAGAAGAAGAAGGCAGAACCGAAGAAGAAGGCCGATGTCAAAGGAAAGTGTTTCCATTGCAACAGCGACGGCCATTGGAAGCGGAACTGCCCTACTTACCTGGCCACCCTGAAGAACAAGAAGGAAGGTCCTTCTGGAGGTATGCTCGTTATTGAGTCTAACCTTACGGTTTCTTCTGCATCCAGTTGGGTGCTTGACTCTGGTTCTAGTGCTCATCTGTGCACTTCTATGCAGGGATCTTGAGGATAGCAGGAGGCTGAGGGATGGAGACATGATCCTACGCATCGGTAATGGAGCAAGAGTTGCTGCAGTAGCCGTGGGAACATACCCTCTTCGATTACCATCTGGTTTAGACTTAGTTTTAAAAGACTGTTATTATGTGCCTGCAGCTAGCAGGAATTTGATTTCTGTTTCATGCTTAGCACAAGAAGGTTATGTGATTCACCTTCTTTAAGGACCATTGTAACATTCTTTATGAAAGAAATAAAATTGCAAATGGTTTCCTTATTAATGGTCTTTATCAGCTACATATTGATGTACCTATTTCTAACTATCGAGCAAAATGTGAATGCCAAACGACCTAGGGATAGTCCAAACGATAGATATCTATGGCACCTGAGATTAGGTCATATAGCAGAAGATAGGATTAACAAATTGGAGAAAAATGGGCTATTGAGTCCATTGACTTTTGAGTCATATCCAACTTGTGAATCTTGTCTTCAAGGCAAAATGACTAAACTCCCTTTTGTTGGACATGGGGAGAGGGCCACAGATCTCCTTGCCCTAGTACATACTGATGTGTGCGGCCCATTTGATGTGCCGGCTAGAGGCAATTTTGTCTACTTCATTACCTTTACCGATGATCTGTCTAGGTATGGGTATGTGTATCTTATGAGACACAAGTCTGAAGCTTTTGAAAAGTTCAAAGAATTCAGACATGAAGTAGAAAAACAAACTGAAAAACCCATTAAGGTTCTTCGATCAGATCGAGGAGGTGAATACCTTACCCGAGAATTCCTAGACTATCTTAAGGAAAATGGCATAGTCTCTCAATGGACTCCACCAGGAACACCTCAACTCAACGGGGTTTCAGAACGGAGAAATCGGACTCTATTAGATATGGTTCGATCCATGATGAGCTTTCACAGACCTTCCTGATTTTCTTTGGGGACATTCATTGTTAACTTCAATTTATCTACTGAATAGGGTTCCCTCTAAAACCGTTCCTACCACACCGTATGAGATATGGCATGGTAAGAAACCAAGTCTGAGTCATCTCAGAATTTGGGGTTGTCCGGCTCATGTCAAAAGACAACAAGCGGACAAGTTAGAGTTTAGGTCCTTTAGAGCTCGATTCATAGGATATCCTAAAGAGTCATTAGGATACTATTTCTACATTCCAGAAGACCACAATGTGATTGTGAGTCGACATGCCATCTTTCTTGAAAAATAGTTTATTCAAGATAGTGGCATTGGAAAGCAGATTAAGCTTGATGAGAAAGTCTCACAAGTCAGAAACGAGCTAAGGACCAATTGGAACCAAATCAGGTTGAGCCAATAAGAACACTACCTCCTCCACCTCGTAGATCGGAAAGAGTTTTCCCGTCCCCCTGAAAGATACTTAGGTATTATTTCAGAGGAGTAGAGGAAATGTTCCTCATAGGTAATGGTGCTCATGGTGATGATCCCAAAACCTACAACGAGGCGATATCAGATATCGACTCCGAGAAATGGCTTAGAGGCAATGAAGTCAGAAATTGACTCGATGCACTCAAACCAAGTCTGGACCTTGGTAGATCCACCAGAAGGTATAGTACCTATTGGGTGTAAATGGATCTTCAAGAGAAAGATTGGTGCAGATGGGAATGTGGAGACATTCAAGGCTAGACTAGTGGCAAAAGGTTATAGTCAACGCGAAGGCATTGACTATCAGGATACCTTTTTCCCAGTAGCTATGCTAAAATCCATCCGCACATTGCTTGCCGTTGCAGCCTATTTCGATTATGAAATATGGCAAATGGACGTGAAAATGGCATTCCTAAATGGATATCTTGAGGAAGATATCTATATGGAACAGCCGCTAGGTTTCACATCCAGTGATACTGATCACAAGGTTTGCAAGCTGCAAAGGTCCATATATGGACTTAAGCAAGCATCTCGGAGCTGGAACACTCGTTTCAATGATGTGATCAAAAAGTTTGGTTTCATCAAAAATGAAGAGGAACCATGTGTTTTCAAAAAGGGTCAGTGGGAGCGCTGTTGTCTTCCTCGTATTGTACGTGGATGACATCCTCCTTATTGGGAATGATATTCCCATGTTGACATCAGTCAAGATGTGGTTGTCCAAGGAATTCTCCATGAAAGACCTAGGTGAAGCATCCTTTATTCTAGGAATTAAGGTCTATAGGGATAGACCGAATAGGATGCTAGGACTTTCACAGAAGATGTACATAGAGGAAGTACTAAAGAGGTTTAGTATGGAAAACTCTAAGAGGGGATTAATACCCTTCAGACATGGTATTCATCTTTCCAAGAAGATGTGCCCCAGCACACCTGAGGAAATAGAACGCATGAGCAAGATCCCTTATGCTTCTGCAATAGGGAGCCTCATGTATGCCATGCTATGTACACGACCTGATATAGCCCATGCTGTGAGTGTCACAAGCAGATATCAGTCAAATCCAGGTGAAGAACACTGGACTTCTGTGAAATGTATCCTTAAGTACTTGAGAAGAACTAAGGATATGATGTTGGTCTTTGGTAATGGAGAACTCCAAGTTCAGGGATACACAGACTCGGATTTCATGTCTGATATAGATGATCGAAAGTCGACATCTGGAAGTCTGTTTGTGTGCAATGGTGGAGCTGTCAGCTGGAAGAGTTTCAAGCAAACTGTGATAGCAGATTCCACCATGGAAGCAGAATATATAGCTGCATCAGAGGCTGCAAAGGAAGCATTCTGGTACAAGAAGTTTGCTGCAGAAATTGGAGTAATGCCATCAGATGCCATTCCTCTTTACTGCGACAACAATGGCGCCATAGCCCTTGCTAAGGAGCCAAGGTCTCACCAGAAAGTCCAAGCACATTGAGCGGCGATATCATCTCATCCGCGATTACCTTGAGAAAGGTTACGTTGAGGTCAAGAGAGTCAACTCCGCAGATAATGTGGCAGACCCACTTACAAAGCCGTTGGGCCAGCAGAAGATCGAAGCCCACCTTGAGAAGATGGGACTTAGACTTGTAGCCAATTGGCTTTAGGACAAGTGGGAGATTGTTAGATATATGTGCCCTAGAAGCCAGAATTGGCTGACACTTGTAATACACTTCTAGGGGCAAAATTATAATTTTGACTATAATTAATAAAATGGGTTATTTTCTATCACATATGTGTATTTAGTGTCTGTGATACATCCTTTGAGTTAATGGTAATGATAATTCATATTTTCAAGAGTTGAAAATTTAAGACATGAATAATCATTATTAACTCATAAACATGCTCCCGACCATAGGATCATCACGAGGATGGTGATTGATCCGGAAGGTTGGTGTACGATCGCTTCTCTTTAGTAGATGAGTCTTGAGTCTACGGTGTGGAGACACCGGAGCGAGAGTACAGGTACTCGTTAGAGAACGAGGGCACTGAGCGTGACCACCTCGAGTAGTCATTAGGGAAGTCTACCTTCTCGTCAATGACTGACTCGATGCTGCAGTAGTGTGTCTGGTTCTTTGACCTGAGATGCATCGGCAGTTCACCTTGAGGGTGTTATAGTTTGACTACACCATTACTCGGTCTCCTAGCCATATGGAACCCTGAGGTGTATGTTGGCTATAGCATGTTCATTGTAGGAACTGGATTGCATCAAGATGGGAATCTATCTACCTCGGTGGTAGAGGAGCAGCCCTATGATGATCATGAGAATCAAGTCCAGAAGCCCATGGCCATGGCAGAGTGAAATAATAGAAAGAGTTTCTATTTAGATTTTCACATTGGACTCGAATCGAATGATTACATCATATGACAGAGACTAGGGTTTGACGAGTTCACCTTAACCCTAATCTGATCGGGGCTCAAGATAGAAGAACTTAATCACACAGGTAGCTGCACCAAGAGGTTCGCATTCAGCTCTGATGGGTTGCCACCATATACTGCTAGGTGTCACTGGTGGATTTTGGGAGCAATTAGAATGATTTAGATGATCGATCATTCTAGCTGTTCGAATCAGAAGAGTTCTGATCCATCGAAAGGAGTTTCGATGATGTCTATGATAGAGATCATGACATATCCCATTACCATACAGAACTGAACCTAACTGGGTCACACAAACAAGGGTTTGAATCTGGTGATCATCAATTGAACTGATCTAGTTCAATTGATCTGAATGAGATTCAATTAGGTTCAAGGAAATCGTGCTAGCACTCGATTGAACCTAACGTTCTTCTTTTACTATCATAAATAAGTTGTCCTGACTGAGCCAAAGGAGTTTGTGCTCAATCAGAGGCCTTCATATGGTCTGACTGGAGGTTGTCCAAGTCAGAAAAGGTTGTCTTATTTGTAAGACATTACCTGCCATTTTTGGTCACCTGCCATTTCTTGTTCTTTGACTTTGGTCAAAAGTCTACCTTTGACTGGTCAAACGTTGACCATTGACCCTTTGACTTTTGACCACATGTCATGCACCTATTGGAGAGCTGGTGGGGGCCTGTCCCCCTGCCAGAACCTGGCAAGGAGAAGGGCGCACGCCAAGGGTGGCGTGAGCCCAAGTAGGAGGCGCCTAGGAGTCCTTGTTGGACAAGGACTCCACCTCCCTTTTGGATTCCAATTAGAGTTCTCTACTAAGAAACCAAGTTTGACTGGTCTTAGGCGCCCTCTAAGGAGGAATCCAGGGGTCTCTTATTCCAACCAATCAGATTTAGATCTGATTTCACAAAGGGTTGTGATTGGTTGAGAGGAAGAGGAGTTGGATCACAAGCTTAGTCTATAAATAAGACCCTGCGCCCAACCTCTAATTCTAAGAGAATGAATTCAATTGAGATTTCCCACGCCCCAAGGCTGCCTCTCCCCTCCTTCTCCACGCCATACTCTCTTCTCCCCTTGCTCTCCACGTCCAAAAGTGTTTTGGACTTAGTTTGGTGCGATTCAGATCAAGGAAAGGCGATCAAAAGCAAGAAGGCTGCGCTGCTGCAAAAGGACGACTGCAGATCTTCAAAAGAGTTTTGAAGATCCTCCAGATCAGATCCAGATCTAATTTTTGGAGGTGTGATAGAGAAGAAGAGGATCTCCAAATCCAACCTGAGTGGATACCGGTAGAGGCCAGGTGCTTGCGTGGCTGATCCAGATCCTTCCGCTGCAATCAGGATCATCTCCAGGGTAATAGGATTACCCAAATCAGGTAAATTAAATTTGATTTAATTTATCTTATTTTATTTTATTTATTAAAATAATAAGAGTCAGATCTGAAATATATCAAGATCTGATTGGGATCAAGAAAAAATTTTCGAAATATATCTCTTGATCCAATCAGATCTGGACGAACCTGGACCGGGAAATCAGGATTTCCCTTTAAAAAGACCTTGTTTGACCAAGTTAAAATAGGAGTCCTTGTGTGACTAGGACTCCCTATCACTTGCGCCACTTAATCCTCACACCCCGCGCCCTTTTGTTTTATTTTTTTACATGAAAATCCTCCGCGCCCAAGGCTTCTCACACCCCTTCTTTCTCTCCCTCTCCCACTTATTTGGAATAAGTCATGGACATATCCTTTTTGATGGAAAGTTGTTTTGAGTTTGAATTCTATATAATAGAATCCTAACAACTCAAAACTCTTCCCATAGTGTGCCCACCCATCCTTCATTATTTCCTCTGATTTCCATGGTAAAAGTGGGATTTTTTGTGTGCCCCCCTTGCTGGTCCATGGTAGAAAAAAAGGTGGGGGCACCCAAGAGTTGCGTGCCCCAACCACTTGCCAAATCTCGTCCTACCTTGTCTAGTTTTTCACTTAGACAAGAACTCTCCATTTTGGATAAATTTTGGTCTAATTTTTTCAAAATATATAGCACTTTAGGAGAAGTTTGGGGTATGCAAAAATCAGAGGAAGAGGGTCTTGGGCGTGGGGGTTCCATAGGCACCAAACTAGGTGTCTAGGTGAGAGAAAAGAGAAGAAGAAGAGGATCTTCTTTTAGGGCTGTTTTATTCTTCATCTCTCCTCCTTTTGAGTCTTTTCTAAGAGAGTCTTAGATTAGAAAACTCTCTTCTTCATTCTCATACTTTGCAGAGTTCAAGTTTTGAAGAAGGAAGCATTGGATCAACCATCGAGGAAGGATCACCATGGTACTAGAATGCTATGCTGATTTCCTGCATCGAACTTCAGATCAGAGTTCATAGGCTCGTGTGGATGACTTCCAGAGGTTGGATGCATGTGCAGTACATTACTTCATCCTCAAGTCTGGATCAGCAAGTTAGAATGTCTAACTTGCATAGGTAATAGATCTGATATATTGATTTCATACCTACTTTAGATGTAGTGTAGATCTAGATTGATGTGATCAATCTTTCATTCTTCTTTATATTTTTAATTTTTGATTTAATATCATACCTTGATCATATAATAGATCTGAGATTTAGGTATTTATATATTTATTTATATAAATATTTAATTTATTTAAGTCTTTCACTATCTGATCCTAAAAAGTTTCAAGATCTATCCGAGAAATCCTAAATCTCGTTCCTTCATGAATGCCATAGGATCAAAGCGACCTAAGGATAGTCTAAATGATAGGTATCTTTGGCACCTTAAGCTTGGTCATATAGCTGAAGACAAGGTTAACAAATTGGACAAATCCATGCTATTGAGTTCGTTGACTTTCGAGTCATATCTGATTTGTGAATCATGCCTTCATGGCAAAATGACCAAGCTTCCTTTTGTAAGACATGGGGAAAGGGCCATAGACCTACTTGCCCTAATAAATACTGATGTATGTAGCCCATTTGATCTACCGACTAGAGATAATTATGTCTACTTCATCACCTTTATCGATAATCTATCTTGGTATGGATATATATATTTGATGTGACATAAGTCTGAAGCCTTTGAAAAGTTTAAGAAATTCAAACTCAAAGTAGAATAATAAATAGAAAAACCCATTAAGATTTTTTGATTAGATCGAGAAAGTGAATACCTTAGTTAAAAATTTTTAGACTATCTTAGGAGCAATGGCATAGTCTCTTAATGGACTCCACCTGAAATGCCTCAACTTAATGGGATCTTAGAATAGAGAAATCAGATCCTATTAAATATGGTCTGACCCATGATGAGTTTTACGGACCTTCCTGAGTGTTTTTGGAGACATAGTCTGATGACTGCTATATATTTATTGAATAAGATTTTCTTTAAAATCATTTCTATCATACCATATAAGATATGGTATGGTAAGAAACCATGTTTGAGTCATCTCAGAATTTGGGATTGTCTGGATCATGTCAAGAGACAACAAGCGGACAAATTAGAGTCTCTGTCCTTTAGAGCTTGGTTTATTGGATATCCTAAAGAGTCATTAGAATATTATTTCTATCTTTCGAAAGATCACAATGTGATAATGAGTCGACATACCATCTTTCTTGAAAAATAGTTTATTCAAGATGGTGGCATCGAAAGGCAGATTAGGCTTGAGGAGAAAGTCTCCCAAGAGCCACGAGCTAAGGAACCTATGAAATCCAATCAGATTGAGCCAACCCAGATACTACCTCCTCCACCTCGTAGATCAAGTAGAATTTTTCATTCTCCTAAAAGATACTTAGGAACTATCTCAGAGGATGTAGAGAAAATATTTCTCATAAAAAATGGGGTTCATAGTGATGATTCCAAAACTTATGATGAGGTGATATTAGATATCGACTCCAAGAAATTGTTAGAGGCAATGAAGTCAGAGATTAACTCAATGCGCTCAAACCAAGTCTGAACCTTGGTAGATTTACTTGAAGGTATAGTATCTATTAGGTGTAAATGGATTTTCAAGAAAAAGATAGGTGTCGATGGAAATATAAAAATATTCAAAGCAAGACTTGTAGCAAAAGGATATAGTCAGCGTAAAGGCATTGACTATCAGGATACTTTTTCGCCAGTAGCCATACTCAAATTCATCCGCATATTGCTTACTGTTGCAGCTTATTTAGATTATGAAATATGATAGATGGACGTGAAAATGGCATTCTTAAATGGATATCTTGAGGAAGATATCTATATGGAACAACCGCTAGGTTTTATGATGATGATCACAAGGTATGCAAGCTACAAAGATCCATATATGGACTTAAGCAAGCATCTTGGAGCTAGAATGCTCATTTTAATGATGTAATCAAATCATTTAGATTCATCAAAAATGAGAAGAAATCCTATATTTTTAAAAGATCGATGGCAGCACTGTTGTCTTCTTCGTACTGTACGTGAATGACATCCTCCTAATTGGGAATAATATTCCTATATTGACTATGGTCAAAATATGATTATCTAAGAAGTTCTCTATGAAAGATCTAGAAGAGGCATTCTTTATTCTAAAAATTAAGTTCTATAGGGATAGACCAAATAGGATGCTACGTCTCTCACAGAAGATGGACATAGAGAAGATGGTTGCATAGAAAACTCCAAGAGGGGATTAGTTTTCTTTAAACATGGCATTCATCTCTCCAAGAAGATGTGCCCTAGCACATCAGAGAAGAATGAATACATGAGCAAGATCCCTTATGCTTCAACAATAGGGAGCCTCATGTATGCCATGCTATGTACACAATCAGATATTACCCATGCTGTGAGTGTCACGATCAGGTATCGATCGAATCCAGATGAAGAGCACTAGACTTCTATGAAATGTATCCTTAAGTACTTGAGAAGGACTAAGGATATGTTTCTAGTTTTTGATAATAGAGAACTACAGGTCTAAGGATATACAGACTCAGATTTTATGTCCGACATAGATGATTGAAAGTCGACATCTGGAAGTCTTTTTATTTGTAATGATGGAGTTGTTAGTTGGAAGAGTTCCAAGCAGACGATGATAGCAGACTCCATCATGGAAGTAGAGTATATCGCTGCATCGAAGGCTGCAAAGAAGATATTCTGGTATAAAAAGTTTATCATAGAGCTTGGAGTGATGTCATCAGATGTCGTCCCTCTGTACTGTGACAACAATGGTGCCATAGCCCTAGCTAAGGAGCCGAGGTCTCACCAGAAATCTAAGCACATCGAGCAGCGATACCACCTCATCCACGATTATTTCGAAAAGGGATACATCAAGGTCTAGACAGTCGACACTACAGATAATATAGGTGACTCACTAACAAAGCCATTAAGCTAGTAGAAGATCGAAATCTACTTTGAGAACATGGGACTTATATTTATAGCCAATTGGCTTTAGGTCAAGTAGAAGTTTGTTAGATATGTACCCTAGAAGTTAGATTGGCTAAATACTTGTAATGCACTTCTAAGAATAATTTTATAATTTTGATTATAAATTAATAAAAAAATTATTTTCTATCATAGTATGTATTTAAAGTGTTTGTAATACATCCTTTGAGTTAATGGTAATGACGATTCATATTTTTAAGAGTTAAAAATTGAAGACATGAATTTTCATAATTAACTCATAAACTGCTCTCGATCGTAGGATCATCACAAGAATGATGATCGATCTGGAAGATTGGTGTACGATCGCTTTCTTAGGATAGATGTATCTTGAGTCTACGATGTGGAGACACCGGAGCAAGAATATAGATACTCATTAGAGAATGAGGGCACTGAGTATGATAATCTCGAGCAGTCATAAGAAAGTCTACCTTCTCATCGATGACTGGCTCGATGCTGCAGTGGTGTGTATGGTTTTTTGATATAAGTTGCATCAGTAGTTTATCTTAAGGGTGTTATAGTTTGTCTACACCATAACTCGATCTTCTAGCCATTCGAAATCCTTAGGTGTATGTTGGCTATAGCATATTTATTGTAGGAAATGGATTGCACCAATAGAAGATCTATCTACCTCGATAGATGAGGAGTAGCCCTATGATAATCATGAGATTGAATTCTTAAGTCTATGGCTATTGTAGAGTGAAGATGATAGAAAGAGTTTCTATTAGGGTTTCAAATTGGACTCAAATCGAATGATTAATTCATATGATGGATGTTGGGTTTGATGAGTTCACCTTAACCCTAATCCTATTGGAGCTCAAGATAGAAGAACTCAATCACATAGGTAGCTACACCAAGAGGTTTGCTTTTAATTCTGATGGATTGCCACCATATACTACTAGGTGTCACTGGTAGATTTTGGGAGCAATTAAAAATGATTTTGATGATTGATCATTCTAATTGTATGAATTAGAAAAATTCTGATCCATCGAAAGATATTTCGATGATGTTGATGATAGAGATCATGACATATCTCATTATCATATGAAACTGAATCTAACTAGATTACACAAATAAGAGTTTGGGTCTGGACATCATCAATTGAGCTAACTCAGATCGATTGATTTAGATTAGATCCGATCAGGTTCAAGATAATCATGCTAGCACATGATTGAGCCTAGCTTTCTCCTTCTATAATCTTTTTGATTCATCAGAATCAAGTTAAATTTGATTTGACTCATTCATGTATCTTGAATAAATTTATTTTCATCTACCTAAAACTAGTCCAGCTTAGATTAATTATAGAAATTAAATCCTTTCCTAGTGTAATTGGACTAGGGTCAAAAGTTGACCTATTTGAGAGATTTAAGGGTCACCTGATCATATGCTTCTAGAAAATTTTTTAAAAATCTTTTTGCTTAGATTTTTGGATATGTGATAGGGCTTGGGACATTCTATGGGTGTGCCAAATTTTATGATTTATGGTAGAATTTTGACTAGGTTTTGATAGAGTTTGATTTGGATCAAACTCTTGAGGGAAGAGTCCTAGGTGCAATGGACTCTTCCTTATCTACTCATTTCACCCCCTTTTTGAATCATTTTTTGATGAAAAAACTAGATGGGATCTGATGTTTTCATGTGGAGATTAATCCCTGATGTCCCTTAAAATCAAATAAGAGGTTATTTGATCAAATGGGACTCTAGATGGCATTGGATTTAAAATCCCTTCTCATGCCAAAGAGGAGGCATCAAAAAAAATTATTTTCCATGCCCAAGTGCTATCACCCATACCTTATCCCATGCCCCCCTCTGTCCTCTCTCTCTGTCACCTCTACATGTCTAAAAAGTTAGGCACAAATTAGAGAAGAAGGTCCAAGTATTTCGATGCAAGATTCAGAATCTACGTGACGGTGTTCGTGAGATGGATAGGCTACCTTCAAAAATTATTTTAAAATACTTATAGATTAGATCTAGATCTAATCTTTTGAAGAAAGATTTATGAGGAGAAGACATCCAGATCTTGCCCAACTGGATATCGGTAGAAGCTAGGAGCGTGCGTGGCTTCTTCCAAAACCTCAAGAACGATCAAGATCATTGTAGGATAATTAGATTATCTAATCAGATACTTAAAATTAAATTTGATTTAATTTTATTTTAATTTTTAATATTAGATCATCATATCAGATCTGAGAATGCTTAGATCTGATCAGATTGTAGAAATTTTTGTAGAAAATCCATCTTAGATCTGATCAGATCCGGACGATCCTATGGCAGAAAATTAGATTTTTCTTCAGGGTGCCCCCTCCAAAATTTTTGGCATGGACCATTTGAGAAAATCACACAAAACCTTCTCCTTTTTATCATGAAAATTTGAGAAAAAATAAGGAGGAGGGAGACACACATGGGAGGAGGAATTTTGGTTTTTGAAAACTCTATCTCATAGGATTTGAAACTAAAACAAATTTTCTTCTTTGACTTGGTCCACTACCTAACTTTTATATGAGAAAGAGAGAAGAGGAGGGCATGAATGAGAAGGCCTACAAGAGATTTTTATCACACAAAATAAAAGAGAAAGAGGGCATGGAGCGTGGGAGGCTAAGGTGGCGCAAGGTGGAATCCTAGTCTTACTAGGATTCCATCTATGACTTGGTCAAAATTATTTCTTAAATCAAAATTAAACCAAAATCAATTCAACCAAATTAAATTAATCCATAATCCAATTAAGAATTTAATTAAATTAGATTAAATTAGATTTAATTTTAATTTAATTTTTCAATCAAATTAGGAAATTGGGTTGACCCAAGTTTTAGTTGAACTAGGACTAGTTTTTCCTTATACTTGGCATGTCCAATAAGCCAATTGGACTTGATCCAATCAAGTCCAAACTAAATTTAATTAAATTATATTTAATTAAACTTAATCTTAGCCATATGACTTAATCAAATTAAGCTAATTAGTAATCTAATTATGAATCGATCCTCACGTAATATATGCACTAGGTCAAACATCAATCGTATTAATCGTTTAACCCTAGAACGATTCTTAATTGTCGATCAACCATCTGATTAGATCATGAGCTCTAATATATTTGACCTTATAGGTCTGAACCTAAGCTAGTAGCATAGAAGCAGATTTCTATACTAATCAAAGTAACCATCTAGCAATGGTACCCGACGGTCGGATAGGTCGAATTTGTAGAACAACATCCTTAAAATCCATGTGGATATAGTTTTCATATAATTCATCCCCTTGATCAAAATGCTCATAGGATACCTCAGAGTTTAACTGTCAACTCTGAATAGATTGTCCACATTGTATTTCAAAATATCAAATCCATTTGATGGATTATCCTGGCCAATATTTTACTATCTTGAAATACAGTGATACATTCTTCTCCAACTCTTAGAGTGGTCAATCCCATCTTGATCACACAAAGCAAGTACTTGACTATGCTCAAAAGCCTTCTGTTACTAAATTAGAAATTCAGTTAGTTTGGTACCAAAGTATAGTGAATTGCTTGCAAGTCACTGAGGTGATCTCAAGTCTAAGGGACACTTATACCAATATCCCATCAAAGACATTCTTAATAGCAAAATGCTCTGGAGTTGGTCACATTCAATGACGATGTACCCATACATCTCACTTGTATGCGATACCAGTGTCTCCACACTCTTTGATTAAGAGGACAACCAACCCATATGGTATACAGCGACCTATGCTCGATAGATGTCGTCATCCTAATTAACAGCCTATCATTTGGTCATGAACTGTTTTAAGGACTAATCGATAAATTCTTTCTTTATTGAAGCTAAATAGTCCTAAGATCACAACAATGGAGTTCATAAGAAGATGAATACTTTATGATGAAAAATATCAAAAATATATTTTATTTATTAATAAATTAATTATAGATACAATGCAGCACAACCATCAACAGGTTGATGATTGATTTTGGGATATATTTTTCAACAACTCCCACTTATCCTAAAGCCACTCGGCATAGTATCTAATACCCATCTTCAACTTATGGTTATCAAACTCCTTTATCGTCAAGGCTTTAATGAATAGGTTGGTCAAGTTCTTCTTTTCGTCAATCCTCTGAAGGTCGACGTCATCTCGATCCATAATCTTTCAGACCAGGTGGAAGCGGCGCAAGATATGCTTCGTTTGCTAGAGTGCCTTTGGTTTCTTCACCTGAGCAATGGCACCAGTGCTGTCTCAGTAGAGCAGGATCAGACCATTAAGGAAAGGTGCTACTTCGAGCTCGGTAATGAACTTCCTCAGCCACACAGCTTTTTTCGCAGCATCTGATGCTGCGATGTACTCTACTTCGCAAATAGAGTTTGCCATAGTATGCTGCTTGAAATTTTTCTAGTAGATGGCTCCATCATTCAGAGTAAAGATATATCCTGACATGCTTCTACTATCATCATGGTCAGATCGTAAGCTAGTGTTTGTGAACCCCATAAGTTTTAGATCTAACTCATCATAAACCAACTATTGGTCCTTAGTATTTCTCAAATACTTAAGGATGATTTTAACCACTTTCCAGTGGTTTTCTCTAAGGTTAGACTGGTATGTACTCACTACTCCTAGTGAGTATGCCATGTCTAGTCTCATACATGTCATGGCATACATGATAGATCCCACTGTCGAAGCATATAGGACTCTACTCATACGCTCTCTCTTTAGGAGTTATCGGACAATTCTTCTTAAAAAAAAAAATTTCATGGCCTCTCAGGACATAGCCCTTTTTGAAATTCTCCATGCTAAACCTTTTCAGCACAATATGTATGTACATGGACTGGGATAACCCAAGCATTCTTTTAGATCTATCCCTATGGAACTTCATCCCTAGGATATAGGATTCTTCACCCACATCCTTCATGGAGAACTATGATGACAACCAGACTTTTATTCCCTGCAATATGGGGATGTCATTCCCGATTAAGAGAATATCATCTACGTACAAGATGAGAAATACTACTACTAGACTATTTGCCCACTTATAAATGCAAGGCTCTTCTCTGTTCTTAACGAAACCATACGTTCTAATCATCTTATCAAAATTCATGCTCCAACTCTGAGATGCCTGCTTCAATCCATAGATGAATCTCTGAAGCTTGTACACCTTGGACTCATCTGTGGATGTGAACCCCTCAGATTATATCATATACACCTCTTCAATCAGCTCTCCATTTAGAAAAGCTATCTTTACAACCATCTGCCAGATCTCATAGTCCAGATGGACAGCTATCATAAGTATTATCCAAATGGATTTGAGCATTGCCATAGGAGAGAACATCTCATCATAGTCAATACCATAATGTTGATGATACCCCTTGGCAACCAAACAAGCTTTATAGGTCTTCATCTTTCCATCTATGCCTCTTTTCCTTTTGAAGATCGATTTACACCCAATGAATTTAATCCCTTTAGATGGGTCAACCAATGTCCACACATCGTTGACCTTCATGGACTTCATTTTAGATTTCATGACCTCAAGCCATTTTTTTAGAATCGGATCTCTGCATAGCATCCATATAAGTGATCGGATCCTCATCGTTCTCATCGAGTTCAATGGAATCACCATCCCAGACCAAGAAATCATAGTATCTACCTGGATAATGCGGTACTCTACCAGATTGCCTTAATGGTGTAGGAACACTAAGCTCCAGATCTGATCTAATCAAATCCAACTCAGGTTCAACTATAGGTGTCGATTTTTCTACCTATTAAACTTTATCAAGTTTAACCTTAGAGGCAACAGTTCCTTTACCAAGGAACTTCTTTTCTAAAAAGATTGTCTTAAGGCTGATGAACACCTTTTGTTCATCAACATGATAGAAATAATATCTTTTGATCTCTTTTGGGTATCCTATAAATGTAAACTTATCAGACTTAGGTCCAAGTTTATTTGTATCTAATCATTTAACATAAGTCGGGCACCTCCAAACCCTAAGGTGTTAAAGTGCTGGCTTATGCCCTGTCCATATTTCATATGGAGTCTTAACTACAGACTTACTTGGAATCCTATTTAATAGATAACAAGCCAATTTGAGTGCATATCTCCAAAAGAATATCAACAAGCTAGCAGAACCCATCATAGATTAGACCATGTCTAACAGAGTCCAATTTCTTCTTTCAGACACACCATTATGTTATGGTGTTTTTGGAGAAGTTCATTAGGAGAGAATCTCATTCTATCCTAGATATGTGAGAAACTCATCAAAAAATTATTCCCCTCCTCGATCAGATCAAAGAGTTTTAATACTCTTTCCAGTTTATTTTTCTACTTCATTTCGAAATTGTTTAAACATTTTAAATGAATCTAACTTATATTTTGTTAGATAGACATATCCATATCTGGATAGATCATCTATGAAAGTGATGAAGTAGAAATATCCACCTCTGACACTTATGCTCATTGGTCCACATACATTAGTATATACTACATCTAAGAGCTAGTGGCTCTCTCATCTTTTTCAGTAAAGGATGACTTGGTTATTTTACCAAGAAGATATGACTTATAGGTTGAAAGTGATTCACAATCACTGACTTCGAGGATTTTCTCTTAAGTTAACCTATTTATCCCGTTCTTGTTTATATGACCTAACCTATAGTGTCATAAGTAGATATCTGATATACTATCTAATCTAGGATGCTTCCCAGTTGAATAGACCATGTTAACAAGTTGTGATAGCATATAACACCATTGCTCAAATGTCCATAGAAAATAGTAACACCACTCATAATGATATTACAAACTTATTTTTATTAAAATTTTATAATTATTTTTGTACAAAAGGCCTACAAAAGTATCATTTAGAAAGAAATTGGGATAGAAATGATAATCAACAAGAACAATGGTATGGGACTCAAATACAAGTTTCAGGATCCCTAAAGCTAGAACTAGAACTGGTTTTCTATCTCCAACATTCAGAACCCTTTCGCCTTGCTCAAATCTCCTACTAACCTACAACCCCTGTAATGAATTACAAATATGGTAAGGGCTACCGGTATCCAATACCCAGTCAGTAATACATAAATAGAGAAATTGCAAGAGTTATCATATAAATATCCTGTTCAGCAACAGCTTGCTTCTTTCTCTGCCTATTCGGGTCTAGAGAGGTAATATACTGAGGATAGTTCCTCTTTCAGTGCCTCCACTTCTTACAAAAGAAGCATTTAGCTTGACCCTTATCGGGCTTGATCTTTCTGGTCTGGTCCTACATAGATGTCCCATCTTGAATTTGTACCATTTTAGCTTTCTTCTTTTTGCTCTTTTTTTTTTTCCTAAAGGATCGAGAACCAAAAGATGAGCCTCCTACTATGTTCACTGACTCCTTATAGAGTTGGTGATCCTTCTCAAAGTTCTGAAGTAGCCCCAGTAACCCATGGTAGCCTACTTTAGGCTTTGTCATTCTAAAATGAGTGTGGAATGGAAGAAAAGACTTGGGCAGTAAGTTCAGTATTGCATTCTTTCCAAGCTATTTATGCAAAGAAAAATTGAGCTTGCTCAATCGCTCTATCAGCTTGATCATGTATAATACATGATCAGTGATAGAGGCACTATCCTGCATCCTGGCATTAAAGATGGCACAATTAGTCTTGTGCCTTTCAATATCATCAAGTGTGCCAAAAGAATCCTCCAACATTTGAAGTATATCTTTTGACTAAGCTATCTCAAATCTATGATTGAACTCATCGCTCATGACAGTCAGCATAATAAAGCACACCATGATTCGATCACTGAGCCACTTCTGGTAAGTGTCTCTAATTGTTCTACACGCATTGGCAGCTAGCTCCTCAGGTGCAGGATCCATCAACATATATATGATCTGTTCATGCTCCAGGACTATCTTCAACTTTCGGTACCAGCTATCGAAGTTGGATCCCACCAACTTATCATTATCCAATAATGATCGAAGCGATAGAAAAGTGGCCATATCTGCATAAAAAAATCATAACCTAAATAGTAATTGCTTCATTAAATCTAAAGATTTGGACTTTAATCAAAAGGTTCTCCTACTATTTTATTCAAATTGGTAGACTCTACCTCCAATTCGAGGAATTATCCTAATTCCTTAGTGGGTACTAGAATCCACATAGATCGCATACGAGCCCAACTTTGGTTGGCCAACTCATGTACATCTAAGGATAGGTTCATAACCAATTATTTTTTCAAATAATTTTTAGTAATTAAATTTTTACTCCAGTCCCTAATCAATAGGCTTTGGCCTCCACTGAAAAGATTCAGTTAGGTCCAACCATTAATATGACCATACTTGGCCTATCTAACCAATGAATGATTAGGCCCAACTTTGGTTCGCTAACCTATCCACCATTTAAAAAAATGCAGCCAAAAAATCATATAATGAATGATAATTCTATTAGTTGATAAACACCAGGCCTTTAGACCTCTAATGATTTTCTAACTAATGAACCCATTATCATCCACTTAATGGAAGACTTGTCATGATCCTTCAACTAACTTCATCAAGTTAGCTTAAGAAAGATCATTAATAGGCTAGTCTAGGAGTACCTAAATTAATCACACTGATTTACCTAGCTGACATGGGTCAGCTCGAATAATCAAGTGATTCGATCAAAATATAATTTCATCAAGAGGCCAAGTAAGTGGGCTGCCAATTAAAGACCACTAGTCTGATTTATCTTAGATACCAACTGGTTTAATTAGTCTTGATCATATCAACCTAATAGTTCGTGCTAGATCGCATAGCCAAGAATCAAGTCCATCTTGGGTCTTGTTAAAGACATGGACTTGACCAACTATAACTATTGTAATTGAACTAGAGAATCCTTAACCCAATCTAAGATAATAATTGATTAGATTTAGTCAATTCTCTAATTAAGTCCATTCTTTAATCTAACCCTAGATCTAACCCAATTAATGGACCTAATCTCCACTAACCCATTTAACCCAATGTATTATGATTTATGTTTTAGGATCTTCAATTCACAATCCTAGATCCTAATCAAATAATCTTCTTAATTCTTAATTAAGTTTTGGATTGAGGGTTAGGGTTCGACTTTTTAAAAATAATTTTCATATTTATAAAATATTTTTATAATATAGTTCTATCAACCAAATTACATGTTTGATTCATAATCAATATGCAAGTAAGATAAGCATGAAACTACTTTAGATCTAATCTAAATAAGTTCATGTAATTGAAACAGTTTCAACTATAATCAATCATAAATTATCTTAGATCAAATCTAACATATTTATGATGATTAAAATTAGATTAAAATATTTTTAATCAGATCATAAAATTTTTTAAATCTAATCTAAAATTTTATGATTAATATTTCAGATCAGTACGTACTAGGACTACCTCTCTACTATAAGGAATAAACCTTACAGCAGGACAACCTTATAATTAGTCCATGCAATCCAAAACTTATATTTTTTAAATTTAAAATTATTTTAAATCTATTAAATCATAAATAAAATTAGATCATATCTAATAAATTTATGATTAGAGATAGATCTATATGAACTAGGACAACCTTTCCACTGTAAGGGATAAACCTTACAGCAGGACAATCTTATAATCAGTTCGTATAATTTAATTTTTAATTTTAGATTTAATAATAAGATTATAAATTAGATCTAATCTAAGAGATAATTAAAATATGCATACATAATCATGTAATAATCAACCTAGCTCTGATACCAATTGAAGGAATCAGATTTAGGATTTTAGAGCTAGATCTTAAAACTTTTTCAAGATCAGATAGCAGAAGACTAAAATTAATCAAAATTAATTTTATATATTAGAGAATACCCTAGATCTAATATTCTATTACATGATTATGGCATGTTATTAAATCAAAAATTAAACATAAGGAAGAAATTAAAACTTGTTGATCATATCAACATGCATATACATTACATCTAATGCAGGTATAAAGAAAATATATCAGATCTATTACCTATGCAAGTTAGATATTCTAACTTGCTAATCCAGGCTTGAGGATGGTGTTGCAAGCCGTACACATGTCCAGTCTCTAGAAGTCATCCACACGAGCCCATGAACCACGATCAGAAGTCTGAAATACAAAATCAGCATAGTATGTTAGTACTGTACTAATCCTTCTTCGATGGTCGATTTGGAACCATCTTCTTCAAATCTTGGACTATCAAATTTTCAAAAGAAAGAAGAATAAATTTTGAGCCTGATACTGTTAGATATGTGTGCCTTAGAAGCTAGAATTGGCTGACACTTGTAATACACTTCTAAGGGTAAAATTATAATTTTGATTATAAATAATAAAATAGATTATTTTCTATCACATATATGTATTTAGTGTCTGTGATACATCCCTTGAGTTAATGGTAATGATAATTCTTATTTTCAAGAGTTAAAAATTTAAGACAAGAATTTTCATTATTAACTCATAAAATGCTCCTGACCGTAGGATCATCATGAGGATGGTGATTGATCCGGAAGGTTAGTGTACAATCGCTTCTTTATAGTAGATGAGTCTTGAGTCTACGGTGTAGAGACACCAAAGCGAGAGTACAGGTACTCATTAGAGAACGAGGGCACTGAGCGTGACCACCTCGAGTAGTCATAAGGAAGTCTACCTTCTCATCGATGACTGACTCGAAGCTGCAGTGGTGTGTCTGGTTCTTTGACCTGAGGTGCATCGGTAGTTCACCTTGAGGGTGTTATAGTTTGACTACACCATGACTCGATCTCCTAGCCATTCGAAATCCTGAGGTGTATGTTGGCTATAGCATGTTCATTGTAGGAATTGGATTGCACCAAGATGGAATCTATCTACCTCGGTGGATGAGGAGCAGCCCTATGATGATCATGAGAATCAAGTCCATAAGCCCATGGCCATGGCAGAGAGTGAAATAATAGAAAGAGTTTCTATTAAGGTTTTCACATCGGACTTGAATCAAATGATTAAATCATATGATAGAAATTAGGGTTTGACGAGTTCACCTTAACCCTAATCTGATCGGGCTCAAGATAGAAGAACTTAATCACACAAGTAGCTGCACCGAGAGGTTCATTTTCAATTTTGATGGATTGCCACCATATACTGCTAGGTGTCACTGGTGGATTTTGAAAGTAATTAGAATGATTTAGATGATCGATCATTCTAGTTGTCTGAATCAGAAGAGTTCTGATCCATCGAAAGAAGTTTCGATGATGTCGATGATGGAGATCACGACATATCCCATTACCATACAGAACTGAACCTAACTGGATCACACAAACAAGGGTTTGGATCTGGATATCATCAATTAGACTAATCCAGTTTAATTGATTTGAATTAGATTCAATTAGGTTCAAGAAAATCATGCTAGCACACGATTGAGCCTAACATTCTCCTTTTTTCTATCATTAAAAGTTATCTCGACTGAGCTAAATGAGTTTATACTCACTCAGGTACCTTTACCTGGTCTAACTAGAGCTTGTCCAGGTTAGAAAAGAATTATCTTAAATTATGAGATAAATTTGAGACAACACCTACCATTTTTCGTCACCTGCTAATTCTTGTCCTTTGACTTTAGTCAAATGTTGACCTTTGACCCTTGGACATCTACCCATATATCATACACTTATTAGAGAGTAGATAGGGGCTTGTCTCCTTACTAAATTTTTAGTGCATGCCTAGGATGGCGTGTGCCCATGGGTAGGGATGCCTGGAGTCCCATACGAATGGAACTCCAGGTTGCTTCTTGGATTCAAACTAGGTGACCCTCATCTATAGACTTTGATCAGTCTTAGGCGCCATCTAAGGATGAATCTATGGCTCTCTCATCTGATTGAATTAGGTGATGTCATTCCATCAATCAGATTTAGATCTGATTGCACGAAGCAACATGATTGGCTGGGGTGATGTGGCACTGCGTGGCACAGCAGGGTCTATATAAAGACCTGTCTGCACCCAACTTTGATAGAACTTTCTCCTAGCCATGCCCCAAGACTGCTCCTCTTCCTCCTCCATGCCATCTTTCTAATCCTCTCTCTCCTCTCCATGCCCAACAAAGTTGGGCCTTTAGATTACTGTGATGCAAGCAAAAAAAGGCTGACAAGAAAGGAAGAAGGCAGCACTGCTACAGAAATGATAGTAGATCTTCGAAAGGAGTTTTGAAGATCCTCCAAATTAGATTCAGATCTAATTTTTGGAGATATGATAAAGAAGGAAAAGATCTCTAGATTCAGCTCGAGTGGATACTGGTAGAGGCCAGGCACTTGCATGGCTAGATCCAGAACCTCAGGCCATCAGCAGATCATCAATGGGTAATCGGATTACCCATATCAAGATAAAACTAATTTAGATTTAATTAAATTAAATTTTTTTATTTATTAGATTATAAAATTAGATCTAAAAGATGTCAGATCTAATTTGAATCTAAGAAAAAATTTTTAAAATATGCCTCTTGATCCAATTAGATTTGAACGAACCTGATCCGAAAAATCAGGAATTCCCCTCCAATTGGTATCAAAGCCAGATTTCATAAAATTTATTTAGATCTAATTTAATCTGATAAATTAGTGATTTTAAATATCACATAAGATATGATTAGATCTAAAATTAGAAAATTAAAAAATTAAAATTAATTAATCTAGATCTAATATGTATGAGATACATAACTAGACTAGAAATAGAATTATTCTATGTGTAGTCTAGTATAATCATAATTTTTATTTGATTAAATATGATTTTAAGATTTATTTATTTATTATTTTTTAATCTTATAAATATTATAATCAGATCTAAAAATAGAAAATAAATTAAATTTAATTTGTTCATATGAGATATGATAGTTGCATGTTTAGACTAGTTATAGAATAGTTCTACAATAGGATCTAGATTAAATTTTATTTGATGAGATCAAATTTAAATTTAATTTTTTAGATGATTATGAGATAATTTAGATCTAAAAAACATGCATGATATGATGTATACAAAATATATTTTAATTAGATCAATTTTCTTATATGAGATATATGCTTAGATCTAATTAGTTTTGTAGATTAGTTGTATTTTTTGATTAAGGCATTTCCTTGGCCGTCCGGTCATAAGAATAAAGTAGGGTTTAAAGATCCTCTCCTTCCATTCGATGGGGTGTTCTTATGATGTGTAGGGGTGCTGCACATTCATCCTTTAATCAGAAATTGAAAACTTACTTTTCTGCAAAATCCTAGATCCTGAAATCCTAGGATCTTATTTACATATTTTATTTATGAACCCTAAACTTAATTAAGAATTAAGATTATGAAATATATTAGATCTAAAATTAAAAATTTTCAGATCTAAGACATGTTCATAAAATTGGGTTCGGGCTTGGGTAGCTCAATTAGGTCTAGCGGTTGATCAAACCGAATCAAGAGTTGGTTAGATGGGATCAACAATGCTTAAATTGACCAGCCTAATAGGATTAAGTCTGGGTCAAGATCGAGTCACGTGAGTGATCGATCAAGCTAAGACCTAATTAGGCTCAGTGGTTAGAGTCTGGATTGTAGGCTAACCTGATTGGTTCTGGCTCAACAATTTGGTGTCTAAGGATAAGTTTGGCAGATACGATCGACTAATTTTTAATTAGGAAGCTACTCGACTCGAATGCATTCTTATCGAGTTAATGGCATATCCCTTCCATCGGTCTCACTTACCTGGCCATGTTTGTTGACTCAGTTCTGATCTGAGGTGGTCAATAATCCGAGCTAACCCATGCCACTAGGTTAGTCATAATGGTTATGACTATGTCAAGTCTAGTTTAATGAGACCTAAATCAAATCTCCCTAAGAAAAGATTAAGTCTAAGGTCTTCCACCATTGTAGATGTGCGGGCCCTTTTCGGGTTGATTGTTCTCGGACTGGTTCATAGTGGCTCAGTTGCACCAGAAAAGATGCAACCATGTCTATTAGGCATTGGATGCTACAGGCTGGAGGATGGATTGGGCTCAATATTTCTGGATACGGTGAGAGACTCAATTAGGAATCCAATCTATGCAAATGGTGGGTCTGACTTAACTAAGGAGTGGATCAATATTTCGGACATGGTGAGATTCATGAATTAGAGACCAAGTTTGGGTGCACCATGATTAGAGAATCATTGAACAAGAGTTGTTCACTCATTGGCTAACCCATCACCAATAACTATTAGGTGAGGTGATGAGTCAGTTGGTGGGACCGCACCATCCACTAGAAATCATTAATCATGGAGATTTTTGCATCTCTACAGAGGGAGTGTAGGGATCCAAGAAAATAGTGGAAGCTAATTTATTTAAAAATAAAATTTTTAAATAAATTGGTTAAGTCTTAATTACAATATCTAACTAGAAACTTTGACTCTCTATAGAAAAATGTCTGCATCCAACCCACTAGCACGAATCCTGGACACCCATAGACTGACCAAATCCAAATTACAAGGATTGGCTCTGGAACTTCAAAATTATTTTGGGTTTCGAGAAGTTAACTCATGTATTGGACCAGGACCCTCCCACCTTACCAGCTCGTCCATCCACTGAAGCAGAGAGCATCTCTGGATAAGTGGACAGATGAAGATAACAAGGCCAGATACTACATGTTGGGCTCGATGTCTGATGAACTTCAGTGCCAACATGAAGATATCAGGACTGCTCGCCAAATGTTGGCTCACCTATAGGAGATGTTTGGTGAACAGAGTCGCGCAGCCAAGTATCAAGTCACTAAATGACTGTTCAAGGCTAAGATGCATGATGGGCAGTCAGTCCAAGATCATTGTCTGATGATGATCAAGAACTTGGAAAGAGCTTGAGAAGCTCGGAGTGAGGTTAGACTTGGATCTGCAGAATGATATAATTCTGCAATCCTTGACTGATGCATATGGGCAGTTCATCATGAACTACCATATGCATAAACTTCAAAATTCCTTGGCCGAACTTATGAACATGCTGGTTACCGCTGAGCTTTCCATGAAAGGTTCTAAAGGCTCAGTACTTGCTATGGAATGGACTTCTTTCAAGAGAAAGTCTTTTAAAAAGAAGAAGAAGTCTGTGAAAAAAGCAGAAGGATGGAAGGAGGAAAGAAAAAAAAGGTAGAGCTGAAGAAGGCCGCTGACAAAAAAAAGTATTTCCATTGCAACACAATGACCACTGAAAGCGAAACTGCCCTACTTACCTGGCCACCCTAAAGAAGAAGGAGGCAGGTCCTTCTGGAGGTATGCTCGTTATTGAGTCTAACCTTATGGTTTCTTCTGCATCCAGTTGGGTGCTTGACTCTGGTTCTAGTGCTCACTTGTGCACTTCTATATGCAGGGTCTTGAGGATAGCAGGAGGCTGAGGGATGGTGAGATGATCCTATGCATTGAAAATGGAGCAAGAGTTGCTACCGTGGCCGTGGGAACATACCCTCTTCGACTACCATCTGGTTTAGACTTAGTATTAAAAGACTGTTATTATGTGCCTGCAGCAAGCAGGAATTTGATTTCTATTTCTTGCCTTGCATTAGAAGGCTATGTAATTAGTTTTCTTAAGGACCATTGTAACATTCTTTATGAAAGAAATAAAATTGCAAGTGGTTTTCTTATTAACGATCTTTATCAGTTACATATTGATGTATCTATTTTTAATATCGAGCAAAATGTGAATGCCATAAAATCAAAATGACCTAGGGATAGTCCAAATGATAGGTATCTATGGCACCTAAGATTAGGTCATATAGCAGAAGATAGGGTTAACAAATTGGAGAAAATCGGGCTATTGAGTCCATTGACTTTCGAGTCATATCCAATTTGTGAATCCTGTCTTCATGGCAAAATGACTAAGCTCCCTTTTGTAGGACATGGGGAAAGGGCCATGGATCTTCTTGCCCTAGTACATACTGATGTGTGCGGCCCATTTGATGTGCCGGCTAGAGGCAACTTTGTCTACTTCATAACCTTTACCGATGATTTATCTAGGTATGGGTATGTGTATCTTATGAGACACAAGTCTGAAGCTTTTGAAAAGTTCAAAGAATTCAGACATGAAGTAGAAAAGCAAACTGAAAAATCCATTAAGGTTCTTCGATCAGATCGAGGAGGTGAATACCTTAGTCAAAAATTCTTAGACTATCTCAAGAAAAATGGCATAGTCTCTCAATGGACTCCACCAGGAATACCTCAACTCAACGGAGATTTCAGAATGGAGGAATCGGACCCTATTAGATATGGTCCGATCCATGATGAGCTTCACAGACCTTCCTGATTTTCTTTGGGGATACTATTTGTTAACTGCAATATACTTACTGAATAGGGTTTCTTCTAAAACCGTTCCTACCACACCGTATGAGATATGGCATGGTAAGAAACCAAGTCTGAGTCATCTCAGAATTTGGGGTTGTCCGGCTCATGTCAAAAGACAACAAGCGGACAAGTTAGACTTTAGGTCCTTTAGAGCTCGATTCATAGGATATCCTAAAGAGTCATTAGGATATTATTTCTACATTTCAGAAGATCACAATGTGATTGTGAGTCGACATGCCATCTTTCTTGAAAAATAGTTTATTCAAGATAGCGGCATTGGAAAGCAGATTAAGCTCGAAGAGAAAGTCTCACAAGAGCAACGAGCTAAGGACCAAATGGAACCAAATCAGGTTGAGCCAATCCATACACTACCTCCTCCACCTCGTAGATCGAAAAGGGTTTTCCATCCCCTAAGAGGTACTTAGGTACTATTTCAGAAGATGTAGAGAAAATGTTCCTCATAGGTAATGGGGTTCATGGTGATGATCCCAAAACCTATAACGAGGACGATATCAGATATCGACTCCGAGAAATGGTTAGAGGCAATGAAGTCAGAAATTGACTCGATGCACTCAAACCAAGTCTGGACCTTGGTAGATCCACCAGAAGGTATAGTACCTATTGGGTGTAAATGGATCTACAAGAGAAAGATTGGTGCAGATGGAAATGTGGAGACATTCAAAGCTAGATTAGTGGCAAAAGGATTATAGTCAACATGAAGGCATTGACTATCAGGATACCTTTTTGCCAGTAGCTATGCTAAAATCCATTCGCACATTGCTTGCTGTTGCAGCCTATTTTGATTATGAAATATGGCAAATGGACGTGAAAATGGAAATTCTTAAATGGATATCTTGAGGAAAGATATCTATATGGAATAGCCAGCTAGGTTTCACATCCAGTGATGATGATCATAAGGTATGCAAGCTGCAAAGGATCCATATATGGACTTAAGCAAGCATCTCGGAAGCTGGAATACTCATTTTAATGATGTGATCAAATTATTTGGTTTCATCAAAAATGAGGAGCCATGTGTCTTCAAAAAGGATCAGTGGGAGTGCTGTTGTCTTCCTCGTATTGTACGTGGATGACATCCTCCTTATTGGGAATGATATTCCCATGTTGACCATAGTTAAAATGTGGTTATCTAAAGAATTCTCCATGAAAGACCTAGGAGAAGCCAGACCGACCCCTGTTTAGTGTTAGATATATGTGCCCTAGAAGCCAGAATTGGCTGACACTTGTAATACACTTCTAGGGGCAAAATTGTAATTTTGACTATAATTAATGAAATGGGTTATTTTCTATCACACATGTGTATTTAGTGTCTGTGATACATCCTTTGAGTTAATGGTAATGATAATTCATATTTTCAAGAGTTGAAAATTTAAGACATGAATAATCATTATTAACTCATAAACAGCTCCCGACCATAGGATCATCACGAGGATGGTGATTGATCCGGAAGGTTGGTGTACGATCGCTTCTCTTTAGTAGATGAGTCTTGAGTCTACGGTGTGGAGACACCGGAGCGAGAGTACAGGTACTCGTTAGAGAACGAGGGCACTGAGCGTGACCACCTCGAGTAGTCATTAGGGAAGTCTACCTTCTCGTCAATGACTGACTCGATGCTGCAGTAGTGTGTCTGGTTCTTTGACCTGAGATGCATCGGCAGTTCACCTTGAGGGTGTTATAGTTTGACTACACCATTACTCGGTCTCCTAGCCATATGGAACCCTGAGGTGTATGTTGGCTATGACATGTTCATTGTAGGAACTGGATTGCATCAAGATGGGATCTATCTACCTCGGTGGTAGAGGAGTAGCCCTATGATGATCATGAGAATCAAGTCCAGAAATCCATGGCCATGGTAGAGTGAAATAATAGAAAGAGTTTCTATTTAGATTTTCACATTGGACTCGAATCGAATGATTACATCATATGACAGAGACTAGGGTTTGACGAGTTCACCTTAACCCTAATCTGATCGGGGCTCAAGATAGAAGAACTTAATCACACAGGTAGCTGCACCAAGAGGTTCGCATTCAGCTCTGATGGGTTGCCACCATATACTGCTAGGTGTCACTGGTGGATTTTGGGAGCAATTAGAATGATTTAGATGATCGATCATTCTAGCTGTTCGAATCAGAAGAGTTCTGATCCATCGAAAGGAGTTTCGATGATGTCTATGATAGAGATCATGACATATCCCATTACCATACAGAACTGAACCTAACTGGGTCACACAAACAAGGGTTTGAATCTGGTGATCATCAATTGAACTGATCTAGTTCAATTGATCTGAATGAGATTCAATTAGGTTCAAGGAAATCGTGCTAGCACTCGATTGAACCTAACGTTCTTCTTTTACTATCATAAATAAGTTGTCCTGACTGAGCCAAAGGAGTTTGTGCTCAATCAGAGGCCTTCATATGGTCTGACTGGAGGTTGTCCAAGTCAGAATAGGTTGTCTTATTTGTAAGACATTACCTGCCATTTTTGGTCACCTGCCATTTCTTGTTCTTTGACTTTGGTCAAAAGTCTACCTTTGACTGGTCAAACGTTGACCATTGACCCTTTGACTTTTGACCACATGTCATGCACCTATTGGAGAGCTGGTGGGGGCCTTGTCCCCCTGCCAGAACCTGGCAAGGAGAAGGGCGCACGCCAAGGGTGGCGTGAGCCCAAGTAGGAGGCGCCTAGGAGTCCTTGTTGGACAAGGACTCCACCTCCCTTTTAGGATTCCAATTAGAGTTCTACTAAGAATCCAGTTTGACTGGTCTTAGGCGCCCTCTAAGGAGGAATCCAGGGGTCTCTTTTTCAACCAATCAGATTTAGATCTGATTTCACAAAGGGTTGTGATTGGTTGAGAGGAAGAGGAGTTGGATCACAAGCTTAGGTCTATAAATAAGACCCTGCGCCCAACCCTAATCCTAAGTGAATTCAATAGAGATTTCCCACGCCCCAAGGCTGCCTCTCCCCTCCTTCTCCATGCCATACTCTCTTCTCCCCTTGCTCTCCACGTCCAAAAGGTGTTTTGGACTTAGTTTGGTGCGATTCAGATCAAGGAAAGGCGATCAAAAGCAAGAAGGCTGCGCTGCTGCAAAAGGACGACTGCAGATCTTCAAAAGAGTTTTGAAGATCCTCCAGATCAGATCCAGATCTGATTTTTGGAGGTGTGATAGAGAAGAAGAGGATCTCCAGATCCAACCCGAGTGGATACCGGTAGAGGCCAGGCGCTTGCGTGGCTAAGATCCAGAACCTTCCGCTGCAATCAGGATCATCTACAGGGTAATAGGATTACCCAAATCAGGTAAATTGAATTTGATTTAATTTATCTTATTTTATTTTATTTATTAAAATAATAAGAATCAGATCTGAAACATATCAAGATCTGATTAAGATCAAGAGAAAATTTTTGAAATATATCTCTTGATCTAATCAGATCTGGACGAACCTGGACCGGGAAATCAGGATTTCCCTTCAACTGGTATCAGAGCCATGGTTCTAAAATTGTTTAGATCTGATTTTAATTTTATTTTAATTAAAAATAAGTGATTTCAGATGTCACATGAGATGTGATCAGATCTGAAATCAGAAAAATTAAAATTAAATGATTTGGATCTAAGAACATGAAGATATGCATGACTAGTTCTAGAATAGAATAGTTCTATAGAATAGTTTTGCATGTCTTTGATTTAATCTGATTAAATCATATTTTAGATCTTCTTATTTACTATTTTTCTGATATTATAAGTGTTATAATAACATCTGATAAACAGCAAATAAAAATTATTTAATTTTAAATATCATATGAGATATGATTAGATGCATGACTAGACTAGTTGTAGAATAGTTCTACATAATTGTCTAGATTAGAATTTATTTTGATTAGATCAATTTAAATCTAATTTTTTAGATTATTATGAGATAATTTAGATCTGAAAACATGCATGATTTGATACATGAGATGTATGCAAAATATGCCATGATTAGATCTAATTTGTATATGAGATATATGATATAGATCTGATAACTGTTTTGTAGTATTGACATGTTCCTGATTAAGGCGTTCCTCTTGGCCGTCCGGTCATAAGAACGAAGAAGGGTTTAAAGGCCCTCTCTTCCCATTCGATGGGGTGTTCTTATGACGTGTAGGGGTGCTGCGTGTTCGTCCTTAATCAGAAACCCAAAACTTACTTTCTGCAAAACCCTAGATCCTGAAACCCTAGGATTTATTGTGCATATTTTGTTTATGAACCCAACTTAATTAAGAATTAAGTTTATGGAATATTAATTAGGTCTAAAATTGAGAATTTCAGATCTAAGACATATTCATAATACTGGGTTCGGGCTTGGGTAGCTCAATTAGGTCTAAGCGGTTGATCAAACCGAATCAAGAGTTGGTTAGATGGGATCAACAATGCTTAAATTGACCAGCCTAATAGGATTAAGTCTGGGTCAAGATCGAGTCACGATCAAGCAAGACCTAATTAGGCTCAGAGGTTAGAGTCTGGATTGTAGGCTAACCCAATTGGTTCTGACTCAACAATTTGGTGTCTAAGGTAAGTTTGGCACAGACGACCGACTGGTTTTTAATTGGAAGCTACTCGACCTGAATGCGTTCTTGTGCGAGTTAACGGCATATTCCTTCCACCGGTCTCACTTACCTGGCCATATCTGTTGACACAGTTCTGATCTGAGGTGGTCAATAATCCGAGCTGACCCATGCCACTAGGTTAGTCATAATTGTTATGACTAAGCCAAGTCTAGTTTAATGAGACCTGAATCAATTCTCCCTAAGAAAAGATTAAGTCCGAGGTCTTCCACCATTGTAGACGTGCGGGCCCTTCCCGGGGTTGATTGTTCTCGGCTGGATACAGTGGCTCAGTTGCACCGGGAAGACGCAACCATGTCTATTAGGCATTGGATGCTATGGGCTGGAGGATGAGTTGGGCTCAATATTTCGGATACGGTGAGAGACCCAATTAGGAACCCAGTCTATGCAAATGGTGGGTCTGACTTAACTAAGGAGTGGATCAATATTCCGGATACGGTGAGATTCATGAATTAGAGACCAAGTTTGGGTGCACCATGATTAGAGAATCATTGAACAAGAGTTGTTCACTCATTGGCTAACCCATCACCAATAACTGTTAGGTGAGGTGATGAGTCAGTTGGTGAGACCGCACCACCCACTAGAAATCATCAATCGCGGAGATTTTCGCATCTCTACAGAGGGAGTGTAGGGATCCGAGAAAATAGTGGGAGCTAATTTGTTTAAAAATAAAATCCCTAAACAAATTGGTCAAGTCAAAATTACAGTATCTAACTAGAATCTTTGACTCTCTACAGGAAAATGTCTGCGTCCAACCCACTGGCACGTATCCTAGACACACATAGACTGACTGGACCCAATTATAAAGATTGGCTCAGGAACTACAAAATTGTTTTGGGTTCAGAGAAGTTAACACATGTTTTGGACCAGGACCCTCCCACCTTACCAGCTCGTCCATCCACTGAACAGAGAGCGTCTCTGGAAAAATGGATTGACGAAGACAATAAGGCCAGATACTACATGTTGGGCTCGATGTCTGATGAGCTCCAGCGCCAACATGAAGATATCGGGACTGCTCGCCAAATGTTGGCTCACCTGCAGGAGATGTTTGGTGAACAGAGTCGCGCAGCCAAATATCAAGTCACGAAATGACTTTTTAAGGCTAAGATGCGTGATGGGCAGTCAGTCCAAGATCACTGTCTGACAATGATCAAGGACATGGAAGAGCTTGAGAAGCTCGGTGTGAAGTTGGACTTGGACTTGCAGAACGATATTATTCTGCAATCCTTGACTGATGCATATGGGCAATTCATCATGAATTACCACATGCATAAACTTCAAAATTCCTTGGCCGAGTTGATGAATATGCTGGTTACCGCTGAGCTTTCTATGAAAGGTTCTAAAGGCTCAGTTCTTGCTATGGAACGGACTTCTTCCAAAAGAAAGTCTTATGGAAAGAAAAAGAAGTCTGTGAAAAAGCAAAAGGTAGAAGGATCAAAGAAGAAGAAGGCAGAACCGAAGAAGAAGGTCGATGGCAAAGGAAAGTGTTTCCATTGCAACAGCGACGGCCATTGGAAGCGGAACTGCCCTACTTACCTGGCCACCCTGAAGAACAAGAAGGAAGGTCCTTCTGGAGGTATGCTCGTTATTGAGTCTAACCTTACGGTTTCTTCTGCATCCAGTTGGGTGCTTGACTCTGGTTCTAGTGCTCATCTGTGCACTTCTATGCAGGGTCTTGAGGATAGCAGGAGGCTGAGGGATGGAGACATGATCCTACGCGTCGGTAATGGAGCAAGAGTTGCTGCAGTAGCCGTGGGAACATACCCTCTTGCGATTACCATCTGGTTTAGACTTAGTTTTAAAAGACTGTTATTATGTGCCTGCAGCTAGCAGGAATTTGATTTCTGTTTCATGCTTAGCACAAGAAGGTTATGTGATCACCTTCTTTAAGGACCATTGTAACATTCTTTATGAAAGAAATAAAATTGCAAATGGTTTCCTTGTTAATGGTCTTTATCAGTTGCATATTGATGTACCTGTTTTAACTATCGAGCAAAACGTGAATGCCAAACGACCTAGGGATAGTCCAAACGACAGATATCTATGGCACCTGAGATTAGGTCATATAGCAGAAGATAGGATTAACAAATTGGAGAAAAATGGGCTATTGAGTCCATTGACTTTTGAGTCATATCCAACTTGTGAATCTTGTCTTCAAGGCAAAATGACTAAACTCCCTTTTGTTGGACATGGGGAGAGGGCCACAGATCTCCTTGCCCTAGTACATACTGATGTGTGCGGCCCATTTCGATGTGCCGGCTAGAGGCAATTTTGTCTACTTCATTACCTTTACCGATGATCTGTCTAGGTATGGGTATGTGTATCTTATGAGACATAAGTCTGAAGCCTTTTGAAAAGTTCAAAGAATTCAGACATGAAGTAGAAAAACAAACTGGAAAACCCATTAAGGTTCTTCGATCAGATCGAGGAGGTGAATACCTTAGCCGGGAATTCCTAGACTATCTTAAGGAAAATGGCATAGTCTCTCAATGGACTCCACCAGGAACACCTCAACTCAACGGGGTTTCAGAACGGAGAAATCGGACTCTATTGGATATGGTTCGATCCATGATGAGCTTTCACAGACCTCCCAGATTTTCTTTGGGGACATTCATTATTAACTTCAATCTATTTACTGAATAGGGTTCCCTCTAAAACCGTTCCTACCACACCGTATGAGATATGGCACGGTAAGAAACCAAGTCTGAGTCATCTCAGAATTTGGGGTTGTCCGGCTTATGTCAAAAGACAACAAGCGGACAAGTTAGAGTTTAGGTCCTTTAGAGCTCGATTCATAGGATATCCTAAAGAGTCATTAGGATACTATTTCTACATTCCAGAAGACCACAATGTGATTGTGAGTCGACATGCCATATTTCTTGAAAAATAGTTTATTCAAGATAGTGGCATTGGAAAGCAGATTAAGCTTGATGAGAAAGTCTCACAAGCAGAAAGAGCTAAGGACCAAGTGGAACCAAATCAGGTTGAGCCAATAAGAACACTACCTCCTCCACCTCGTAGATCGGAAAGAGTTTCCCGTCCCCCTGAAAGATACTTAGGTATTATTTCAGAGGATGTAGAGGAAATGTTCCTCATAGGTAATGGTGCTCATGGTGATGATCCCAAAACCTACAACGAGGCGATATCAGATATCGACTCCGAGAAATGGCTTGAGGCAATGAAGTCAGAAATTGACTCGATGCACTCAAACCAAGTCTGGACCTTGGTAGATCCACCAGAAGGTATAGTACCTATTGGGTGTAAATGGATCTTCAAGAGAAAGATTGGTGCAGATGGGAATGTGGAGACATTCAAGGCTAGACTGGTGGCAAAAGGTTATAGTCAACGTGAAGGCATTGACTATCAGGATACCTTTTCCCCGGTAGCTATGCTAAAATCCATCCGCACATTGCTTGCTGTTGCAGCCTATTTCGATTATGAAATATGGCAAATGGACGTGAAAACGGCATTCCTAAATGGATATCTTGAGGAAGATATCTATATGGAACAGCCGCTAGGTTTCACATCCAGTGATACTGATCACAAGGTTTGCAAGCTGCAAAGGTCCATATATGGACTTAAGCAAGCATCTCGGAGCTGGAACACTCGTTTCAATGATGTGATCAAAAAGTTTGGTTTCATCAAAAATGAAGAGGAACCATGTGTTTTCAAAAGGGTCAGTGGGAGCGCTGTTGTCTTCCTCGTATTGTACGTGGATGACATCCTCCTTATTGGGAATGATATTCCCATGTTGACATCAGTCAAGATGTGGTTGTCCTAAGGAATTCTCCATGAAAGACCTAGGTGAAGCATCCTTTATTCTAGGAATTAAGGTCTATAGGGATAGACCGAATAGGATGCTAGGACTTTCACAGAAGATGTACATAGAGGAAGTACTAAAGAGGTTTAGTATGGAAAACTCTAAGAGGGGATTAATACCCTTCAGACATGGTATTCATCTTTCCAAGAAGATGTGCCCCAGCACACCTGAGGAAATAGAACGCATGAGCAAGATCCCTTATGCTTCTGCAATAGGGAGCCTCATGTATGCCATGCTATGTACACGACCTGATATAGCCCATGCTGTGAGTGTCACAAGCAGATATCAGTCAAATCCAGGTGAAGAACACTGGACTTCTGTGAAATGTATCCTTAAGTACTTGAGAAGAACTAAGGATATGATGTTGGTCTTTGGTAATGGAGAACTCCAAGTTCAGGGATACACAGACTCGGACTTCATGTCCGATATAGATGATCGAAAGTCGACATCTGGCAGACTGTTTGTGCTGGAAGAGTTCCAAGCAAACGGTGATACCATCTCATCCGCGATTACCTTGAGAAAGGTTACGTTGAGGTCAAGAGAGTCAACTCCACAGATAATGTGGCAGACCCACTTACAAAGCCGTTGGGCCAGCAGAAGATCGAAGCCCACCTTGAGAAGATGGGACTTAGACTTGTAGCCAATTGGCTTTAGGACAAGTGGGAGATTGTTAGATATATGTGCCCTAGAAGCCAGAATTGGCTGACACTTGTAATACACTTCTAGGGGCAAAATTGTAATTTTGACTATAATTAATGAAATGGGTTATTTTCTATCACACATGTGTATTTAGTGTCTGTGATACATCCTTTGAGTTAATGGTAATGATAATTCATATTTTCAAGAGTTGAAAATTTAAGACATGAATAATCATTATTAACTCATAAACAGCTCCCGACCATAGGATCATCACGAGGATGGTGATTGATCCGGAAGGTTGGTGTACGATCGCTTCTCTTTAGTAGATGAGTCTTGAGTCTACGGTGTGGAGACACCGGAGCGAGAGTACAGGTACTCGTTAGAGAACGAGGGCACTGAGCGTGACCACCTCGAGTAGTCATTAGGGAAGTCTACCTTCTCGTCAATGACTGACTCGATGCTGCAGTAGTGTGTCTGGTTCTTTGACCTGAGATGCATCGGCAGTTCACCTTGAGGGTGTTATAGTTTGACTACACCATTACTCGGTCTCCTAGCCATATGGAACCCTGAGGTGTATGTTGGCTATGACATGTTCATTGTAGGAACTGGATTGCATCAAGATGGGATCTATCTACCTCGGTGGTAGAGGAGTAGCCCTATGATGATCATGAGAATCAAGTCCAGAAATCCATGGCCATGGTAGAGTGAAATAATAGAAAGAGTTTCTATTTAGATTTTCACATTGGACTCGAATCGAATGATTACATCATATGACAGAGACTAGGGTTTGACGAGTTCACCTTAACCCTAATCTGATCGGGGCTCAAGATAGAAGAACTTGAATCACACAGGTAGCTGCACCAAGAGGTTCGCATTCAGCTCTGATGGGTTGCCACCATATACTGCTAGGTGTCACTGGTGGATTTTGGGAGCAATTAGAATGATTTAGATGATCGATCATTCTAGCTGTTCGAATCAGAAGAGTTCTGATCCATCGAAAGGAGTTTCGATGATGTCTATGATAGAGATCATGACATATCCCATTACCATACAGAACTGAACCTAACTGGGTCACACAAACAAGGGTTTGAATCTGGTGATCATCAATTGAACTGATCTAGTTCAATTGATCTGAATGAGATTCAATTAGGTTCAAGGAAATCGTGCTAGCACTCGATTGAACCTAACGTTCTTCTTTTACTATCATAAATAAGTTGTCCTGACTGAGCCAAAGGAGTTTGTGCTCAATCAGAGGCCTTCATATGGTCTGACTGGAGGTTGTCCAAGTCAGAATAGGTTGTCTTATTTGTAAGACATTACCTGCCATTTTTGGTCACCTGCCATTTCTTGTTCTTTGACTTTGGTCAAAAGTCTACCTTTGACTGGTCAAACGTTGACCATTGACCCTTTGACTTTTGACCACATGTCATGCACCTATTGGAGAGCTGGTGGGGGCTTGTCCCCCTGCCAGAACCTGGCAAGGAGAAGGGCGCACGCCAAGGGTGGCGTGAGCCCAAGTAGGAGGCGCCTAGGAGTCCTTGTTGGACAAGGACTCCACCTCCCTTTAGGATTCCAATCAGAGTTCTACTAAGAATCCAGTTTGACTGGTCTTAGGCGCCCTCTAAGGAGGAATCCAGGGGTCTCTTTTTCAACCAATCAGATTTAGATCTGATTTCACAAAGGGTTGTGATTGGTTGAGAGGAAGAGGAGTTGGATCACAAGCTTAGGTCTATAAATAAGACCCTGCGCCCAACCCTAATCCTAAGTGAATTCAATAGAGATTTCCCACGTCCAAGGCTGCCTCTCCCCTCCTTCTCCATGCCATACTCTCTTCTCCCCTTGCTCTCCACGTCCAAAAGTGTTTTGGACTTAGTTTGGTGCGATTCAGATCAAGGAAAGGCGATCAAAAGCAAGAAGGCTGCGCTGCTGCAAAAGGACGACTGCAGATCTTCAAAAGAGTTTTGAAGATCCTCCAGATCAGATCCAGATCTGATTTTTGGAGGTGTGATAGAGAAGAAGAGGTTCTCCAGATCCAACCCGAGTGGATACCGGTAGAGGCCAGGCGCTTGCGTGGCTAAGATCCAGAACCTTCCGCTGCAATCAGGATCATCTACAGGGTAATAGGATTACCCAAATCAGGTAAATTAAATTTGATTTAATTTATCTTATTTTATTTTATTTATTAAAATAATAAGAATCAGATCTGAAACATATCAAGATCTGATTAAGATCAAGAGAAAATTTTTGAAATATATCTCTTG
>QRFJ01002069.1:38668-120190 GCA_006176705.1 Cocos nucifera | reverse complement strand
TGATCGATAGATCTGATTAAGGTTAAGAGAAAATTTTGATTATCTCTTGATCTAATCAAATCTGGACGAACCTGGATCGGAAATCAGGATTCGCTTCACAGATATCAATCGAATCTAGATGAAGAATACTGGACTTCTGTGAAATGTATCCTTAAGTACTTGAGAAGAACTAAGGATATATTGTTGGTCTTTGAAAATGAAGAACTCCAAGTCCAGGGATATAAAGACTCGGACTTTATGCCCGATGCAGATGATCGAAAGTCGACATCTGGGAGTCTATTTTTGTGCATTGATGGAGCTGTCAATTGAAAAAGTTTCAAGCAGACAGTGATAGCAGATTCCACCATGGAGGCAGAATACATCGCTGCATCAGAAGCTACAAAGGAGGCATTCTGGTACAAAAAGTTTACTGCAGAAATTGGAGTAATGCCATCAGATGACATTCCTCTGTACTGCAACGATAATGGTGCCATAGCCCTTGCTAAGGAGCCGAGATCTCATCAAAAATTTAAGTACATCGAGCAGCGATACCACCTCATCCATGATTACCTTAAGAAAAATTACGTTGAGGTCAAGAGAGTCGACTCCGTAGATAATATGGTGGACCCACTTATAAAGCTGTTGGGCCAGCAGAAGATCGAAGACCACCTTGAGAAGATGGAACTTAGATTTGTAGCCAATTGGCTTTAGGTTAAGTGGGAGTTTGTTAGATATGTGGTGCCCTAGAAGTCAGAATTGGCTAACACTTGTAATACACTTCTAAGGGCAAAATTATAATTTTGACTATAAATAATAAAATGGATTATTTTCTATCACATATGTATATTTAGTGTCTATGATACATCCCTTCAGTTAATGGTAATGATAATTCTTATTTTTAAGAGTTGAAAATTTAAGACAAGAATTTTTTATTATTAACTCATAAAATGCTCCTGACCGTAGGATCATTATAAGGATGGTGATTGATCCGAAAGGTTAGTGTATAATCTCTTCTTTATAGTAGATGAGTCTTGAGTCTACAGTGTAGAGACATCGGAGCAAGAGTACCTATACTCATTAGAGAACGAGGGCACTGAGCGTGACCACCTCGAGTAGTCATAAGGAAGTCTACTTTCTCATGGATGACTGACTCGAAGCTTTAGTGGTATGTCTAGTTCTTTGACCTAAGGTGCATCGACAGTTCACCTTGAGGGTGTTATAGTTTGACTACACCATGAGTCGATCTCCTAGCCATTCGGAATCCTGAGGTGTATGTTGGCTATAGCATTTCATTATAGGAATTGGATTACACCAAGATGGAATCTATCTACCTCGGTAGATGAGGAGCAGCCCTATGATGATCATGAGAATCAAGTCCATAAGCCCATGGTCATGGCAGAGAGTAAAATAATAGAAAGAGTTTATATTAAGATTTTCACATTGGACTTGAATTAAATGATTAAGTCATATGATAGAAATTTGGATTTGACGAGTTCACCTTAACCCTGATCTGATCGGGGCTCAAGATAGAAGAACTTAATCACACAAGTAGCTGCACCGAGAGGTTCATTTTTAGTTTTGATGGATTGCCACCATATACTGCTAGGTGTCACTAGTGGATTTTGGGAGCAATTAGAATGATTTAGATGATCGATCATTCTAGTTGTCTAGATCAGAAGAGTTCTAATCCATCGAAAAGAGTTTCGATGATGTTGATGATGGAGATCATGACATATCTCATTATCATACAGAACTAAACCTAACTGGATCACACAAATAAGGGTTTGGATCTGAATATCATCAATTGGACTAACCCAGTTCAATTGATTTGAATTAGATTTAATTAGGTTCAAGAAAATCATGCTAGCACATGATTGAGTCTAACATTCTCCTTTTTTCTATCATTAAAAGTTGTCTCAACTGAGCCAAATAAGTTTGTGCTCACTCAGGTACCTTTACTTGGTCTGATTGGAGCTTGTTCAGGTCAGAAAAGGGATGTCTTAATTTATGAGATAAATTTGATACAACACCTGCCATTTTCTGTCACCTGCTAATTCTTGTCCTTTGAATTTAGTCAAACATTGACCTTTGACCCTTGGACATTTGCTCATGTGTCATGCACTTATTGGAGAGCAGATAGGGGCTTGTCCTCTTATTTGATTTTGGAAAGAAAGGGCGCATTTCTAGGATGGCGTGTTGCCCATGGGTCGGAATGCCTGGAGTCCCATACGGATGGGACTCCAGTTGCTTCTTGGATTCAAACTAGGTGACCCTCACCTATAGACTTTGACTAGTCTTAGGCACCATTTAAGAATGAAACTATGGGTCTCTCATCTGATTGGATTAAGTGATGTCTTCTCACAATCAGATTTAGATCTGATTGCACGAAGCAACGTGATTGGCCGGGGTGATGTGGCACTGCGTTGTGCAGCAGGATCTATATAAAGACCTATCTACGCCCAACTTTGATAGAACTTTCTCCTAGCCATGCCCCAAGGCTTGCCCCTCTCCCTCCTTCATGCCACCTTTCTGATCCTCTCTCTCCTCTCCATGCCTAAGGAAGTTAGGCCTTCAGATTAGTGCGATTCAAGCAAGAAAAGGCTGATGAGAAAGAAGAAGGCAGGACTGCTGTAGAGACGACAACAAGATCTTCGAAAGGAGTTTCGAAGATTCTCTAAATTAGATCTAGATTTGATTTTTGGAGATATGATAAAGAAGGAGAAGATCTCTAGATTCAGCCTGAGTGGATACCGGTAGAGGCCAGACGCTTGCATGGCTAGATCTAAAATCTTAGGCCATCAGCAGATCATTAATGGTAATCGGATTGCCATATCAAGGTAAAACTAATTTAGATTTAATTTAATTTAATTTTTTTATTTATTAGATCATAAAATTAGATCTGAAAGATGTCAGATCTGATTGGATCTAAGAAAAATTTTTTGAAATATGCCTCTTGATCCAATCAGATTTGAACGAACCTGATCTGGGAAATCAGAATTTTTCTTCAGATACATCTCTCAAAAATCTCTAAAAAAGGAGGAAGAGATCAAAGAAAAACCCTAAAGAAGAAAACTCTTCTTCTTCTTATTATTTTCTCTCACCTAGACACCTAGATTGTTGTCTATGAAATCCCAATGCCTAAGAACTCTTTCTTCTTGATTTTCACACACCCAAAAGCCCTCTCAATGGCCTAGAACATATCAGAAAATTGGCCCAAAATCATCATATATATTAAGATATATAGGGATCCTTGTTTAGGTCAAATACCTAGATAAGGAATGTCCAATTTAGGCAAGACAAGGGTTACCCAACTCTTAGGTGCCCCCTCCAAAATCTTTGGCATAAACCATCTGAGAAAATCGCACAAAAGCTTCTCTTAGGTGCCCCCTCCAAAATTTTTGCATGGACCATCTGAGAAAATTGCACAAAAGTCTTCTTCTTTTTTTTATCATGAAAAATCTAAGAGAAAATAGAGAGGGAGGGTGACACACATGGGAGGAGGAATTTTTGGTTTTTCAAAACTCTATCTCATAGGAGTTTGAAATCAAAAACAAATTCCCTTCTTTGACTTCATCTACTACCTAATTCCATATGAGAAAAAAGAGGAGAGGAGGGCGTGCGTGAGAAGGCATGGGAGAGAGAATTTTTGTTGCACAAAATAAAAAGAGAAAGAGGGTGTGGTGGTGTGGGGCTAAGGTGGCGCAAAGTGGAATCCTAGTCTTACTAGGATTCCATCTATGACTTGGTCAAAAATTATTTCTTAAACCAAAATTAAACCAAAATCAATTCAACCAAATTAAATTAAACCCTAATTCAATTAAGGATTTAATTAAATTAGATTAAGTTAGATTTAATTCTAATTTAATTTTCTAATCATATTAGAAAATTGGGTTGACCCAAAGTCCTAGTTGAACTAGGACTAGTTCTTCCTTGCACTTGACTTGTCCAATAAAGCCAATTGGACTTGATCCAATCAAGCACAAACTAAATCTAATTAAATTATATTTAATTAGACTTTATCTCAGTTCTTTGGTTTAATCAAATTAAGCCAATTAGCAATCTAATTGCTAATCGATCCTCCTACAATACATGCACTAGGTTAAACAATCAATCATATTGATCGTTTAATCCTAAAAATGATTCTTAATCGTTGATCAACCATCCAATCAGATTATGATCTCTAATGTGTATGATCTCACAGCTTCCAAATCTAAGTGGTAGCATTAAATAGATTTCTATACGAATCAAAGTAACCATCTAGCTATGATACCCGATAGTCAGATAGGTCGAATGTGTAGGACAACATCCTTGGAAACCCATGTGGATATAGTTTCCATATAATTCATTCTCTTGATCAAAATGCTCGTAGGATACCTCAAAGTTTCAACTATCAACTCTGATCATGTTGTCCATATTGTATTTTTAAAACATTAAATCCATTTGATGGATTATCTTGACAAAGTGTTTTCTATATTGAAATACAATGATACATTCTTCTTCAACTCTTGGAGTGGTAAATTTCATCTTGATCACACACCAACTTCGTAAGTACTTGACTGTGCCCAAAACCTTTCGTTACTAAATTAAAAATTCAGTTAGTCCAATACCAAAGCATAGTGAGTTGCTTCCAAGTCATTGAGGTGATCTCAGTCTAATGGATACCTATACCTATATCCCATCAGAGATATTCTTAACAGTAGAATGCTCTGAAGTTGATCATGTTCAATGATGATGTACCCATACATCTCACTTATATGCCATACCAGTATCTCCATACTCCTTGGTTAAGAAGATAATCAATCCATATAGTATACAACGATCTATGCTCGATAGATGCAGTCATCCTAATTAATAGCCTATCATTTGGTCGTGAACATATTTTAAGGACTAATCGATAAATCCTCTCTTTATCGAAGCTAAATAGTCCTAAAGAACCTCATCACAATAATGGAGTTTGTTAGAAGATGAATACTTTATGATAAAAAAATATCAAAAATATATTTTATTTATTAATAAATTAATTACAGATACAATGCAGTACAATCGTCAATAGGTTGATGATTGACTTTGGAACATATTTTCTAATATAAACTTTTTTTGAGTTGGTTCATGACTCAATAGTCTTTAAAAATATATTTGGCTTGATCTTTTTCTGCTCCTTTTTCTTGGTTCTTTCAATCAAACATGAAAACATCATTGAAATATGTTCCTATCTTCCTGAACTTTGTCTTAAAACATTCTAACCAAATTGTTAGTACTAAAAATCAACTCAAATATTTTGTTATTCATCAAAATCATACCAAGGATCAACATTCTCCTCCTTTTTGATGATGATAAAATCTTTGAGTTCATACATAACATTTGCAAATTCAAAAAAGCATTCAAAGTGGAGAAAGGAGCATTTCCATATCTATAAACCAATGCGAATTCAGATTATATAGAAGTTCATCCATTTTGTAGTGATTTATTATTTTGATTTCAAGGATCCTCCCCCTTTATATCGTTAAAGGTAAAATGTGCCACCAATTTAGACATTTTGGAATTTATGTATGTACTATTGATGTGCCATTTGTGCCTATTTTGTGCCATATTTTTAGGATATTAATATATATGTATCACATTTTTCAAAAATTTTAAAATATATGTCATTTGTTATATTTGTGTTCATTTTATTTGTGTTCCTCCTCTTTCTTTATGCTTTATCTCGTTCTTCTCTCATTTTTGTGCATGTGCTCCCTCTTTCTTCATGCTTGTCTTTTTTCTTCTTCATTTTTGTTGTGCTCCCCCTTTCTTTATGCTTATCTTTTTTCTCCCTTTTTATTATCATCAAAGAAAAAATAGCAAAGAAAAAGGATATAAAAAAATATTCATACATATATAAAAAGAAATACATAGTTTATAAGGATATGTACGCATACAAAAAAGATATCCAAGTAGTATAAGTGCTTCCATACAACACAAACAAGATCCTAAGATAAAGTATCATCAACAACAAGATGATATAGATAACATATCATGTATAAGTCTATTACCATGAATAAATCCTAATACACTATATAGATATTGTTGAATTGATGCCTTAAATTTGACCCACAAGAAGTCCTACGCGAGATCTAGGATTGATGAGTGGAGTCCAACGAGCCCAAGAACAGCTCAAACGAAGTCTGGATGGAGAAGAATTAGTATCAGCATAGCAGATCGAACTGGCTCTGTATGAAGTCGAGCCAGCTCAGACTGAGATCGAGCTAACTTGAACCATAGCCGAGTTGGCTTCTTAGTTAGATAGACAGTAGGAGTTGGGGTGAGATGCAGTCGAGCCAACTCGACCTTTGATTAAGCTAGCTCAATGGAGGCAAATAGAATAGGACAGAATTTTCTGTTTGGACTTGGATTATGATTAATCCAAAGGATCTATGGGAGTTGCATGTGGACCAAGATCCAGCAGCCATGAAGGATTGCAATCATGAATCTAAAGGTTAGAAAATATTTCAAGACTCCATCAAGATCATGTTCGACTCATATTAGGAGAAAAAGCCATGTTAGGACTCCTATGAACGGCTGAGATGAAGATTCTTATCCTATTTAAAGTTGTTGGTTTGTGGACAAAAAAAGAGAGCACAAAAGGCTCTGGTTAGCCGTCAGGAGTAGTCTGGCAGAGCATCGAGAGCGTGCATTCCATAGAGCAGACGCAGGCAGAGTATCAAGGTAGAGCCAAAGCATTAGGTAGAGCAAGGCAATGGATCGTTGTAACTGGGTCATTTAGTATGATGTAGCAACTTTCACAGAAAGCATCTAGGGGCATCCAGGACCCTAGTACTGCAGGCCTGTGAGAGGGTCTCCTTGGAGATTTTAAGAGAGCTTTTATGAGGGTAGCTTCTAGTTTGAGAGAGATTTATGTACGGTGAGTTGAGAGTGGATGTCTCCTCTTGATACCTATTTTTCTCTTTTATAGTGAAGCTTGATGCCCTATGGAGGTAGCACTTGGGCTAATCCACGTATCTAATTATGTTCTTATTTTTATTTCTTCTTTCTTCCTGTTGTTAAGAAAAAGTACCAGATCTTGGAAGTGGTGGTGTCCTGACTGAGACAACCCAACAATTGGTATTAGAGTGGTATCGATTGTCACAATAATTGATATCAGAGTCAGGTGAGCTAGATTGACCAGGACAAGTTGCGACGATGGTGATCAAGATTGAAGATGGAGAAGACAGTTGTAATCAAGATGGAGATCAACCACGAAGGATTGATCAATGCTCTCTTATACAAGGAGGAGCCATTTACATGGAAGATGCCAGTAGGAGCCTAGTGCAAGGAGGAAACTCTAGATGAGATGGATCGAGCACGAGATGGAAGACTTAGGAGGATGAGCGACGTCGCAAGAAGGCTACCTCAAAGCAGGTCTTGAGTTAGGTGGAGCATGGCACATGATGGGAGATGGATCAAGTGGCCTGGCTTGACTTCCATGTTTGCCCATCCATGAGTAGCAGGCATGCCCCAGGAGATGGGGGCGAGAAGATCCAAAAGCTCTCAAAATTTGACGGATGCTAAATATCGAATCGAGGTGGATATGTTAGAATTAGATTCCTCGAATTTGACCCACAACAAGTCTACAGCGAGATCCAAGATGACGAGTGGAGTCAAACAAGCCCAAAATAGCTCAAACAGAGTTCGAATGGAGGAGAATCAGTATTAGGCATAGCAGTCGGGATAACTCTAATATGAGGTCGAGTCGGCTTGAGCTGATTCGAAGCTAGCTCGAACCACAACCAAACTGGCTCTCTTAGTCAAATAGATAACAGAAGTTCGAACGAGATGTAGTCAAGCCAGCTCGACCCCTTGACCGAGCCAGCTTGATGAAGGAGAACAAATAGGATGGGGTTTTCTGTTTGGACTCAAATTATGATTAGTCCCACAGGATCTATAAGAGTTGCACATGGACCATAGGATCTAGGTGCCATGGAGAGTTGCAGTTATGATTTAAAGGTTGAAAATATTTTAAAACTCCATCAGATCAATGTTCGATCTCATATAGGGGAAAGAGCCCTATTAGGAACTCTTAAGAACTACTGAAAAGAGGATTCTATCCTATTTAAAAGATCTGTTGGTGCTGTGGAGAAAGAGAAGAGCAAAGAAGGCTTGAAGCACCATTAGGAGGAGTCTGAAAGAAGTGTAAACTGAGAGCATGGATCTCATAGAGCAAACGTAGGCGAGGCATCAAGATAGAGCAAAACGTCAGCAGAGTGAGATAATGGCCGTGTAACAGGTCGTTTAGGCGATATAGCAACTTTCAACATGAAGCACCAGGCGTCGAGGACTCTGGTACTGGAAGGCCTGTGAGAGGGTCCTTCTTGGGAATTTGTGAGAGCTTTGTGAGGGTAGCTTCTAGTTGAGAGAAATTTTATTATGGTTGTATTGAGAGTGGTTGTTCTCCTCTTGTACCTTCTTTTCTTCTCATAAGTGAATCTTGCATGCACCGTGGAGTAGCAACTTGGCTAATCCACATACCTAATTATGTTCTTATTTTTAATTTCTCTTTCTTCTTGCTGTCAACAAAAGGGTACCAGATCTTGAAGTGGTGGTATCCTGATCGCCAGACATCTCCAAATAATTGTATCAGAGCAGTAATGATCTATCAAAAGAATATCATACAATGACCAAATAAACAAATATTATAAGATAACCTACGGTCACTAGAATCAGTCAATAGGAATCCAGTATTGGGAGGAGCTAGCTCTAGTCCACTCTTCCTGCTCCTGGTGCAAGTGGATGGACCTCCAGCTTGGGAATATATCATAAGGGTTCTAGGAGGAGCTGTGTGGTAGGTGGCTGATTGGGTGCACTAAGGAGAGGCTCAGAAACTAGAGGTAGGACCAAAAAATATACTGACTCTATCTTAACTATCTTAGTGGCTGCTGCTGATACTGCTGCTCAGCCACTGATGCTGCTATTGCAGTCGCTGCTGTTGCAGATCCCGATAGAGCATGGTCCTCAGGATATCTATCAATTTTCTCATAGAATCTAAAAGTGATGTGATCATATCTGGAGATTAAAATAGACCCTCTCTCTCAACTCCATAAGCTAAGCCAAATGCCCAACCTCAGATGCTAGTCTAGCCTCATCTCACAAAGTCTGGCAGATCCATCCAATCCATCATGGTCTACAACTCACATCTCTAAAAACTACCTCGCAAAGTGGATACCAGGCCGTCTGCATCATTCATCAGTCTAAGCTGTGTTGATAACACCTGAGCAGACTCAAATCTTCGAAGACGACTGGTGCTGGGTCTTGTAGCTGACTCAAGTTAGAGCTCAACCACCCCCGACCAACAAACAACCCAATCACCACACGAAACAACCAACCCCAACTATACAACAACCCAATGTGTCGAAGACATCTGCAATCTCTCTCTTTGTCCTGACTGAGCCAAAGGAGTTTGTGCTCAATCAGAGGCCTTCATATGGTCTGACTGGAGGTTGTCCAAGTTAGAATAGGTTGTCTTATTTGTAAGACATTACCTGCCATTTTTGGTCACCAGCCATTTCTTGTTCTTTGACTTTGGTCAAAAGTCTACCTTTGACTGGTCAAACGTTGACCATTGACCCTTTGACTTTTGACCACATGTCATGCACCTATTGGAGAGCTGGTGGGGGCTTGTCCCCCTGCCAGAACCTGGCAAGGAGAAGGGCCCACGCCAAGGGTGGCGTGAGCCCAAGTAGGAGGCGCCTAGGAGTCCTTGTTGGACAAGGACTCCACCTCCCTTTAGGATTCCAATTAGAGTTCTACTAAGAATCCAGTTTGACTGGTCTTAGGCGTCCTCTAAGGAGGAATCCAGGGGTCTCTTTTTCAACCAATCAGATTTAAATCTGATTTCACAAAGGGTTGTGATTGGTTGAGAGGAAGAGGAGTTGGATCACAAGAGGTCTATAAATAAGACCCTGCGCCCAACCCTAATCCTAAGTGAATTCAATAGAGATTTCCCACGTCCAAGGCTGCCTCTCCCCTCCTTCTCCACGCCATACTCTCTTCTCCCCTTGCTCTCCACGTCCAAAAGGTGTTTTGGACTTAGTTTGGTGCGATTCAGATCAAGGAAAGGCGATCAAAAGCAAGAAGGCTGCGCTGCTGCAAAAGGACGACTGCAGATCTTCAAAAGAGTTTTGAAGATCCTCCAGATCAGATCCAGATCTGATTTTTGGAGGTGTGATAGAGAAGAAGAGGTTCTCCAGATCCAACCCGAGTGGATACCGGTAGAGGCCAGGCGCTTGCATGGCTAAGATCCAGAACCTTCCACTGCAATCAGGATCATCTACAGGGTAATAGGATTACCCAAATCAGGTAAATTGAATTTGATTTAATTTATCTTCTTTTATTTTATTTATTAAAATAATAAGAATCAGATCTGAAACATATCAAGATCTGATTAAGGTTAAGAGAAAATTTTTGAAATATATCTCTTGATCTAATCAAATCTGGACGAACCTGGATCGAGAAATCAGGATTTCGCTTCACAGATATCAATCGAATCTAGATGAAGAATACTGGACTTCTGTGAAATGTATCCTTAAGTACTTGAGAAGAACTAAGGATATATTGTTGGTCTTTGAAAATGAAGAACTCCAAGTCCAGGGATATAAAGACTCGGACTTTATGCCCGATGCAGATGATCGAAAGTCGACATCTGGGAGTCTATTTTTGTGCATTGATGGAGCTGTCAATTGAAAAAGTTTCAAGCAGACAGTGATAGCAGATTCCACCATGGAGGCAGAATACATCGCTGCATCAGAAGCTGCAAAGGAGGCATTCTGGTACAAGAAGTTTACTGCAGAAATTGGAGTAATGCCATCAGATGCCATTCCTCTATACTGCGACAACAATGGCGCCATAGCCCTTGCTAAGGAGCCGAGGTCTCACCAAAAATCCAAGCACATTGAGCGGCGATACCACCTCATCCATGATTACCTCGAGAAGGGTTACGTCGAGGTCAAGAGAGTCGACTCCACAGATAATGTGGCAGACCCACTTACAAAGCCGTTGGGCCAGCAGAAGATCGAAGCCCACCTTGAGAAGATGGGACTTAGACTTGTAGCCAATTGGCTTTAGGACAAGTGGGAGATTGTTAGATATATGTGCCCTAGAAGCCAGAATTGGCTGACACTTGTAATACACTTCTAGGGGCAAAATTATAATTTTGACTATAATCAATAAAATGGATTATTTTCTATCACATATGTGTATTTAGTGTCTGTGATACATCCTTTGAGTTAATGGTAATGATAATTCATATTTTCAAGAGTTGAAAATTTAAGACATGAATAATCATTATTAACTCATAAAATGCTCCTGACCATAGGATCATCACGAGGATGGTGATTGATCCGGAAAGGTTGGTGTACAATCGCTTCTCTTTAGTAGATGAGTCTTGAGTCTACGGTGTGGAGACACCGGAGCGAGAGTACAGGTACTCGTTAGAGAACGAGGGCACTGAGCGTGACCACCTCGAGTAGTCATTAGGAAGTCTACCTTCTCGTCAATGACTGACTCGATGCTGCAGTGGTGTGTCTGGTTCTTTGACCTGAGGTGCATCGGACAGTTCACCTTGAGGGTGTTATAGTTTGACTACACCATTACTCGGATCTCCTAGCCATATCGGAATCCTGAGGTGTATGTTGGCTATAGCATGTTCATTGTAGGAACTGGATTGCATCAAGATGGAATCTATCTACCTCGGTGGTAGAGGAGCAGCCCTATGATGATCATGAGAATCAAGTCCTAGAAGCCCATGGCCATGGCAGAGTGAAATAATAGAAAGAGTTTCTATTTAGGATTTTCACATTGGACTTGAATCGAATGATTACATCATATGATAGAAACTAGGGTTTGACGAGTTCACCTTAACCCTAATCTGATCGGGGCTCAAGATAGAAGAACTTAATCACACAAGGTAGCTGCACCAAGAGGTTCGCATTTTTCAGCTCTGATGGGTTGCCACCATATACTGCTAGGTGTCACTGGTGGATTTTGGGAGCAATTAGAATGATTTAGATGATCGATCATTCTAGTTGTTCGAATCAGAAGAGTTCTGATCCATCGAAAGGAGTTTCGATGATGTCGATGATGGAGATCATGACATATCCCATTACCATACAGAACTGAACCTAACTGGATCACACAAATAAGGGTTTGGATCTGGATATCATCAATTGGACTAACCCAGTTCAATTGATTTGAATTAGATTCAATTAGGTTCAAGAAAATCATGCTAGCACATGATTGAGCCTAACATTCTCCTTTTTTCTATCATTAAAAGTTGTCTCAACTGAGCCAAATAAGTTTGTGCTCACTCAGGTACCTTTACTTGGTCTGATTGGAGCTTGTTCAGGTCAGAAAAGGGATGTCTTAATTTATGAGATAAATTTGATACAACACCTGCCATTTTCTGTCACCTGCTAATTCTTGTCCTTTGAATTTAGTCAAACATTGACCTTTGACCCTTGGACATTTGCTCATGTGTCATGCACTTATTGGAGAGCAGATAGGGGCTTGTCCTCTTATTTGATTTTGGAAAGAAAGGGGCGCATTTCTAGGATGGCGTGTGCCCATGGGTCGGAATGCCTGGAGTCCCATACGGATGGGACTCCAGGTTGCTTCTTGGATTCAAACTAGGTGACCCTCACCTATAGACTTTGACTAGTCTTAGGCACCATTTAAGAATGAAACTATGGGTCTCTCATCTGATTGGATTAAGTGATGTCTTCTCACCAATCAGATTTAGATCTGATTGCACGAAGCAACGTGATTGGCCGGGGTGATGTGGCACTGCGTGGTGCAGCAGGATCTATATAAAGACCTATCTACGCCCAACTTTGATAGAACTTTCTCCTAGCCATGCCCCAAGGCTGCCCCTCTCCCTCCTTCATGCCACCTTTCTGATCCTCTCTCTCCTCTCCATGCCTAAGGAAGTTAGGCCTTCAGATTAGTGCGATTCAAGCAAGAAAAGGCTGATGAGAAAGGAAGAAGGCAGGACTGCTGTAGAGACGACAACAGATCTTCGAAAGGAGTTTCGAAGATTCTCTAAATTAGATCTAGATTTGATTTTTGGAGATATGATAAAGAAGGAGAAGATCTCTAGATTCAGCCTGAGTGGATACCGGTAGAGGCCAGACGCTTGCATGGCTAGATCTAAAATCTTAGGCCATCAGCAGATCATTAATGGGTAATCGGATTGCCCATATCAAGGTAAAACTAATTTAGATTTAATTTAATTTAATTTTTTTATTTATTAGATCATAAAATTAGATCTGAAAGATGTCAGATCTGATTTGGATCTAAGAAAAATTTTTTGAAATATGCCTCTTGATCCAATCAGATTTGAACGAACCTGATCTGGGAAATCAGAATTTTTCTTCAGATACATCTCTCAAAAATCTCTAAAAAAGGAGGAAGAGATCAAAGAAAAACCCTAGAAGAAGAACTCTTCTTCTTCTTATTATTTTCTCTCACCTAGACACCTAGATTGTTGTCTATGAAATCCCAATGCCTAAGAACTCTTTCTTCTTGATTTTCACACACCCAAAAGCCCTCTCAATGGCCTAGAACATATCAGAAAATTGGCCCAAAAGTCATCATATATATTAAGATATATAGGAGTCCTTGTTTAGGTCAAATACCTAGATAAGGAATGTCCAATTTAGGCAAGACAAGGGTTACCCAACTCTTAGGTGCCCCCTCCAAAATCTTTGGCATAAACCATCTGAGAAAATCGCACAAAAGCTTCTCTTAGGTGCCCCCTCCAAAATTTTTGGCATGGACCATCTGAGAAAATTGCACAAAAGCTTCTTCTTTTTTTTATCATGAAAATCTAAGAGAAAATAGAGAGGAGGGTGACACACATGGGAGGAGGAATTTTGGTTTTTCAAAACTCTATCTCATAGGATTTGAAATCAAAACAAATTCCCTTCTTTGACTTCATCTACTACCTAATTCCATATGAGAAAAAGAGGAGAGGAGGGCGTGCGTGAGAAGGCATGGGAGAGAGATTTTTGTTGCACAAAATAAAAGAGAAAGAGGGTGTGGGGTGTGGGGTGCTAAGGTGGCGCAAAGTGGAATCCTAGTCTTACTAGGATTCCATCTATGACTTGGTCAAAATTATTTCTTAAACCAAAATTAAACCAAAATCAATTCAACCAAATTAAATTAAACCCTAATTCAATTAAGGATTTAATTAAATTAGATTAAGTTAGATTTAATTCTAATTTAATTTTCTAATCATATTAGAAAATTGGGTTGACCCAAGTCCTAGTTGAACTAGGACTAGTTCTTCCTTGCACTTGACTTGTCCAATAAGCCAATTGGACTTGATCCAATCAAGCACAAACTAAATCTAATTAAATTATATTTAATTAGACTTAATCTCAGTTCTTTGGTTTAATCAAATTAAGCCAATTAGCAATCTAATTGCTAATCGATCCTCCTACAATACATGCACTAGGTTAAACATCAATCATATTGATCGTTTAATCCTAAAATGATTCTTAATCGTTGATCAACCATCCAATCAGATTATGATCTCTAATGTGTATGATCTCACAGCTTCAAATCTAAGTTGGTAGCATAAAAATAGATTTCTATACGAATCAAAGTAACCATCTAGCTATGATACCCGATAGTCAGATAGGTCGAATGTGTAGGACAACATCCTTGGAACCCATGTGGATATAGTTTCCATATAATTCATTCTCTTGATCAAAATGCTCGTAGGATACCTCAAAGTTCAACTATCAACTCTGATCATGTTGTCCATATTGTATTTTAAAACATTAAATCCATTTGATGGATTATCTTGACAAAGGTTTTTCTATATTGAAATACAATGATACATTCTTCTTCAACTCTTGGAGTGGTAAATTTCATCTTGATCACACACCAACTTCGTAAGTACTTGACTGTGCCCAAAAGCCTTTCGTTACTAAATTAAAAATTCAGTTAGTCCAATACCAAAGCATAGTGAGTTGCTTCCAAGTCATTGAGGTGATCTCAGGTCTAATGGATACTTATACCTATATCCCATCAGAGATATTCTTAACAGTAGAATGCTCTGAAGTTGATCATGTTCAATGATGATGTACCCATACATCTCACTTATATGCCATACCAGTATCTCCATACTCCTTGGTTAAGAAGATAATCAATCCATATAGTATACAACGATCTATGCTCGATAGATGCAGTCATCCTAATTAATAGCCTATCATTTGGTCGTGAACTATTTTAAGGACTAATCGATAAATCCTCTCTTTATCGAAGCTAAATAGTCCTAAGAACCTCATCACAATAATGGAGTTTGTTAGAAGATGAATACTTTATGATAAAAAATATCAAAAATATATTTTATTTATTAATAAATTAATTACAGATACAATGCAGTACAATCGTCAATAGGTTGATGATTGACTTTGGAACATATTTTCTAATATAAACTTTCTTTGAGTTGGTTCATGACTCAATAGTCTTTAAAAATATATTTGGCTTGATCTTTTTCTGCTCCTCTTTCTTGGTTCTTTCAATCAAACATGAAACATCATTGAAATATGTTCCTATCTTCCTGAACTTTGTCTTAAACATTCTAACCAAATTGTTAGTACTAAAAATCAACTCAAATATTTTGTTATTCATCAAAATCATACCAAGGATCAACATTCTCCTCCTTTTTGATGATGATAAAATCTTTGAGTTCATACATAACATTTGCAAATTCAAAAAGCATTCAAAGTGGAGAAAGGAGCATTCCATATCTATAACCAATGCGAATTCAGATTATATAGAAGTTCATCCATTTTGTAGTGATTTATTATTTTGATTTCAAGGATCCTCCCCCTTACTATTCGTTAAAGGTAAAATGTGCCACCAATTTAGACATTTTGGAATTTTATGGTATGTACTATTGATGTGCCATTTGTGCCTATTTTGTGCCATATTTTTAGGATATTAATATATATGTATCACATTTTCAAAATTTTAAAATATATGTCATTTGTTATATTTGTTTCATTTTATTTGTGTTCCTCCCTCTTTCTTTATGCTTTATCTCGTTCTTCTTCATTTTTGTGCATGTGCTCCCTCTTTCTTCATGCTTGTCTTTTTCTTCTTCATTTTTGTGTGCTCCCCCTTTCTTTATGCTTATCTTTTTTTCTCCCTTTTTATTATCATCAAAGAAAAAATAGCAAGAAAAAGGATATAAAAAAAATATTCATACATATATAAAAAGAAATACATAGTTTATAAGGATATGTACTGCATACAAAAAGATATCCAAGTAGTATAAGTGCTTCCATACAACACAAACAAGATCCTAAGATAAAGTATCATCAACAACAAGATGATATAGATAACATATCATGTATAAGTCCTATTACCATGAATAAATCCTAATACACTATATAGATATTGTTAGAATTTGATGCCTTAAATTTGACCCACAAGAAGTCTACAGCGAGATCTAGGATGATGAGTGGAGTCCAACGAGCCCAAGAACAGCTCAAACGAAGTCTGGATGGAGAAGAATTAGTATCAGCATAGCAGTCGAACTGGCTCTGGTATGAAGTCGAGCCAGCTCAGACTGAGATCGAGCTAACTTGAACCATAGCCGAGTTGGCTCTCTTAGTTAGATAGACAGTAGGAGTTGGGGTGAGATGCAGTCGAGCCAACTCGACCTTTGATTAAGCTAGCTCAATGGAGGCAAATAGAATAGGACAGAATTTTCTGTTTGGACTTGGATTATGATTAATCCAAAGGATCTATGGGAGTTGCATGTGGACCAAGGATCCAGCAGCCATGAAGGATTGCAATCATGATCTAAAGGTTAGAAAATATTTCAAGACTCCATCAAGATCATGTTCGACTCATATTAGGAGAAAAAGCCATGTTAGGACTCCTATGAACGGCTGAGATGAAGATTCTTATCCTATTTAAAAGTTGTTGGTACTGTGGACAAAAAAGAGAGCACAAAAGGCTCTGGTAGCCGTCAGGAGTAGTCTGGCAGAGCATCGAGAGCGTGCATTCCATAGAGCAGACGCAGGCAGAGTATCAAGGTAGAGCAAAGCATTAGGTAGAGCAAGGCAATGATCGTGTAACTGGGTCATTTAGGTATGATGTAGCAACTTTCACAGAAAGCATCTAGGGGCATCCAGGACCCTAGTACTGGCAGGCCTGTGAGAGGGTCTCCTTGGAGATTTTAAGAGAGCTTTTATGAGGGTAGCTTCTAGTTGAGAGAGATTTATGTACGGTGAGTTGAGAGTGGATGTTCTCCTCTTGTACCTATTTTTCTCTTTTATAGTGAAGCTTGCATGCCCTATGGAGGTAGCACTTGGGCTAATCCACGTATCTAATTATGTTCTTATTTTTATTTCTTCTTTCTTCCTGTTGTTAAGAAAAGGTACCAGATCTTGAAGTGGTGGTGTCCTGACTGAGACAACCCCAACAATTGGTATTAGAGTGGTATCGATTGTCACAATAATTGATATCAGAGTCAGGTGGAGCTAGATTGGTACCAGGACAAGTTGCGACGATGGTGATCAAGATTGAAGATGGAGAAGACAGTTGTAATCAAGATGGAGATCAACCACGAAGGATTGATCAATGCTCTCTTATACAAGGAGGAGCCATTTACATGGAAGATGCCAGTAGGAGCCTAGTGCAAGGAGGAACTCTAGATGGAGATGGATCGAGCACGAGATGGAAGACTTAGGAGGATGAGCGACGTCGCAAGAAGGCTACCTCAAGCAGGTCTTGAGTTAGGTGGAGCATGGCACATGATGGAGATGGGATCAAGTGGCCTGGCTTGACTTCCATGTTTGCCCATCCATGAGTAGCAGGCATGCCCCAGGAGATGGGGGCGAGAAGATCCAAAAGCTCTCAAAATTTGACGGATGCTAAATATCGAATCGAGGTGGATATTGTTAGAATTAGATTCCTCGAATTTGACCCACAACAAGTCTACAGCGAGATCCAAGATGACGAGTGGAGTCAAACAAGCCCAAAAATAGCTCAAACAGAGTTCGAATGGAGGAGAATCAGTATTAGCATAGCAGTCGGGATAACTCTAATATGAGGTCGAGTCGGCTTGAGCTGATTCGAGCTAGCTCGAACCACAACCAAACTGGCTCTCTTAGTCAAATAGATAACAGAAGTTCGAACGAGATGTAGTCAAGCCAGCTCGACCCCTGACCGAGCCAGCTTGATGAAGGAGAACAGAATAGGATGGGGTTTTCTGTTTGGACTCAAATTATGATTAGTCCACAGGATCTATAAGAGTTGCACATGGACCATAGGATCTAGTGGCCATGGAGAGTTGCAGTTATGATTTAAAGGTTGGAAAATATTTTAAAACTCCATCAAGATCATGTTCGACTCATATTAGGAGAAAGAGCCCTATTAGGACTCTTATGAACTACTGAAAAGAGGATTCTCATCCTATTTAAAGATTGTTGGTGCTGTGGAGAAAGGAGAGAGCACAGAAGGCTTTGGCAGCCATTAGGAGGAGTCTGAAAGAGTGTCGAGAGCATGGATCTCATAGAGCAAACGTAGGCAGAGCATCAAGATAGAGCAAAACGTCAGGCAGAGTGAGATAATGGCCGTGTAACAGGTCGTTTAGGCATGATATAGCAACTTTCACATGAAGCATCCAGGGGCGTCGAGGACTCTGGTACTGGAAGGCCTGTGAGAGGGTCTTCTTGGGAATTTTGTGAGAGCTTTTGTGAGGGTAGCTTCTAGTTGAGAGAAATTTATGTATGGTGTATTGAGAGTGGGTGTTCTCCTCTTGTACCTTCTTTTCTCTTTCATAATGAATCTTGCATGCACCGTGGAGGTAGCACTTGGGCTAATCCACATACCTAATTATGTTCTTATTTTTATTTCTTCTTTCTTCTTGCTGTCAACAAAAGGGTACCAGATCTTGAAGTGGTGGTATCCTGATCGAGACATCTCCAATAATTGGTATCAGAGCAGTACTGATTATCATAAAAGATATATACTATGACCTATATAAGATAACCTAGGTCCTAGTAGATCAGTCAAATAGGATATCCAGTATGGTGGAGGAGCTAGCTCTAGTCACTTTCCTGCTCCTGGTGCAAGTGGATGGACCTCCAGCTTGGGAATATATCATAAGGGTTCTAGGAGGAGGCTGTGTGGTAGGTGGCTGATTGGGTGCACTAAGAGGAGGCTCAGAAACTAGAGGTAGGACCAAAAAAATATCTGACTCTATCTTAACTATCTTAGTGGCTGCTGCTGATACTGCTGCCTCAGCCACTGATGCTGCTATTGCAGTCGCTGCTGTTGCAGATCCCGATAGAGCATGGGTCCTCAGGATATCTATCAATTTTCTCATAGAATCTAAAAGTGATGTGATCATATCTGGAGATATAATAGACCTCTCTCTCAACTCCATAAGCTAAGTCAAATGCCCAACCTCAGATGCTAGTCTAGCTATCTCAATCTGGATCCTCTCCATCTATGGTCTCAATCCATCTAAAATAGAGTGGATGATCCAGGCCGTCTGATCATCATCAGTCTAAGCTGGTGGGGGATAAACTCTAGCAGATCAATCTAAGAGAGTGGTGAATGGGTCTGTAGCTGACTCAGTTAGAGGCTGTGTCGAAGGAACATCTGCAGTTGACTAGGTCTAGCTCCATCTTGGGTCAGGGGCTGCTCCTATCTAGAAGCTCTATTGACCCATCTATCATTCAACTTTAGATAGCCCACCCTAGTGAGTGTTTTCTCTCTATATGTGTCTATAAGTCTCAAATATAAAGAAAGCTCTCCCTCAAAATCAATTCCAACCTCCCTGAAGACTGAGGTCAGGGCCATACCACAAGGGAGACATGCTTTGGCCCTACCTACTCCATCCCTTATTTGTCTAAAAATCAATAGTGGGAGGTTAAGCTATATACCTCGAACAATATTGTCCATAATGCCAAGAACTCTATCTAGAACTAGATTGAATCGGCCAGTTTTGGGGAATATAATTCGTACAACTTTGTGGCTCAGAACTCTTATTTCAATGAACAAACTATTTGCTTCCAATTTTATGATTTCTTCTATGTTGCTCAAACCGGTAATCAACTTAAGAGCAAAATCCAAATCAAATGGGCACTGCAGTGCTAATCCTTTTATGGGCAGACTCTAAATCTATCCAAGTCTTTCAGCAGTGAGGTGAAAGCTGACTTCCTTTACCGTACTCTTCAAATCATCCTCTCCCCTAGTCATGCATCTATAGAACTCTCTAACTAAACGAGGATAGGTGGGTTGGTTGATGGAGAAGAAATGCTTCCACTACTGGTTTTGAATCCATATGCTAATTTGCAATTCCTTCTGATCAAAGAAACAAAAATCTACATTCCTTCTGGTTGTCACTTATCAGTCCAGTAGAGAGGGAGAGAGAGGAGCAGGTGACTAGGGGACGGGGTTACCTTCGTTGTACTCAGAATCACCATTGCTTGGAGATTCATGCTGCTCAATCGATTGTAGTCTTTTTCAGACAACATGGATTTTTTTCCTAGGCCCCATTCCACATGGGTGAAGGATGAATCCAAGAGAAATCGGGAAGGGGATAGGTGGAGGTATTAGTGGAGGGTTCCTCACAGCTTTGGAAGGAGTCTAGGATTCAACAGTAAAAGGGTGAAGTGAGATGAGGAGGAGAGGAGTTGGATCTAAAAACAAGATTTCTGACCATGAGTTGACTCTAGCAGGAATTGACCATGAGTCGAGCATGAGTTGGCTCCAGGTTAAGTAGTGTGGAATTTGGATTTTTTACAAAAGGAGAATAGGTACATCTAATTAAGAGATAGTTGAGATTGGTTCTAATAAATTAATAGACTTATGAAATATGAGATCTTTTTGAAAATTTAGAGAGGGGGTATGATTTTAAATCAATGAGCAAATTCACTAGATAGGATCATTAGAGAGCAGTAGAGAGACTTCTAATTCATATGAGAGCTATTGGATCAAGAGAATCTAGCTTGGACCTTAATCTTAGTGATAGCACATTCCTAGTTCTCTTCTAATTATGCTAAATCTCTCTTCATTAAGGGGTTCAGTAAAGATATCTACTAATTACTTATCTGTACTAATAAATTCAAGCATCATATCATTATTTTGCACATGATCTCTTATAAAATGGTGTCTTATTTTAATATGTTTGGATCTTGAGTGTTGAATTGGATTTTTAGTTAGATTAATTGCACTAATATTATCACATCTTATTGGAATTTTATTAAGTTTTATGTTAAAATCTTCAAGTTGTTGTTTAATCCATAGGATTTAAGCACAATAACTTTCAGCAACAACATATTCAGCTTCAGCTATAGATAATGCCATTAAGTGTGCAACTCTAAGAAATTGATAAGTGCCATTTGTGCTTTTACTATCAAACTTACATCCAACAAAATCAGAATCAGTATATCCAATTAATTCTAAAGATGATAATTTATCATACCAAAGTCCAACATTAAGTGTTTCAGATAAATATTTAAATATTCTTTTAACAGCTAAAGCATAAGATTTTCGATGATCAGATTGATATCTAGCATACGCGCAGACACTAAACATAATGTTAAGTCTGCTTACAGTAAGATAGAGAAATAATCCTATCATACCTCTATATAATTTAGTATTAACTTTCTTATTCTTTTCATCCTTATCAAGCTTGCAAGAGGGGCTCATAGGTGTGCCAATTGGTTTTGAGTTCTACATTCTAAACTTTTTCAAGATTTTTTTTGTATAGTTTGTTTGGTTGATGAAGATCTCCTCTTCACTTTGCTTGATCTAGAGTTCGAGAAAAAAGTTTAGTTCACCCATAATGCTCATCTCAAACTCTCCTTGCATAAACTTGACAAACTCATGGCAAAGATTCTCATCAGTAGCATCAAAAATAATATCATCTACATAAATTTGTACTACCAATAAATCTTTTATCAATATTTTCTCTAGCAAATTCATTATTAATTAAAATTTTTTTTAGTCTTTCATACCATGCTCTAAGGGCTTATTTTAAACCATAAAGTGCCTTATGTAATTTATAAACATGATTAGGATATATATGACTTTCAAATTCAGGTGGTTGTTCAACATATATTTTCTCAGCTATGTACCCATTTAAAAATGCACTCTTGACATCCATTTGATATAATTTAAAATTCATAAAGCATGTAAATACAAGTAGTAGCCTAATTGCTTCTAATCTAGCTATTGGAGTAAAGATTTCATCAAAATCAATACCTTCTTCTTGATTATACTCTTTAGCCACTAATCTAGCTTTGTTTCTAACAATTATTTTATTTTTATCTAGCTTATTTCTAAATACCCATTTGATTCCAGTTACTGGATGGTCACTTGGTCTATCAACTAGGCTTCAAACTCTATTTCTTTCAAATTGATTTAATTCTTCATGCATTGTATTTATCTAGTTTGAATCATTTTCAGCTTCTTCTATAGTTTTTAGTTCAATTTGAGATACAAAGACTAAATAATTATTTATATTTTTTAAGGATGCACGAATTCTTACTCCTTATGATGGATCACCAATAATTTGATCTTTGGGATGGCCAAGTGCATACCTCCATTCCTTTGGTAGACTTTGAATTAGAGTATCATCAGGATTTTCATCTTTGGATTCAGCTTTCTTCTCTTTTTTGTTATGTTGAGTTATTGATTTCTTGAGTATAATTTTCTTCACTCCTTTCTTAATGATTCCTATATCATCATTAGCCATATCCTCTTTTCTAGAAGGTAAATTATTAGTTTCATCAAATACCATATGTATAAACTCTTCAACAACTAATATACATTTGTTAAAAATCCAATAAGCTTTACAAGAGGCAAAATATCCTAAGGAGATGCCTTCATTAGATTTTACATCAAATTTGCCTAAGTTATCTTTGCCATTATTTAGAACAAAGCATTTGCAATCAAAAACATGAAAGTAGCTAATATTTGGTTTTTTATTTTTCCAAAGTTTATAAGAAGTTTTTTTGTAATATTAGCCTTATTAATGCTTTATTTAGAATATAACATGCTGTATTGATAGCTTCAGCCCAAAAATATCTTAGGAGATGGCTTTCATACAATATTATTGCTTCAAGAATTGATTTTGATGATTACAAAGTATTTGAGGGGATTACTAATAAATTTGGCTTGGAAAAAGATTTTTTGTATTTTAGGAGCAAAATCATAATTTTATCAAATTTTTGATCTGAGATCCTCAAGAGCAAGAATAGAAGATTTCTAAGAATACAAGATTTTTGATCTTTTGGAGGTAGTCTCATGATTTTTGAACACATATTTTGAGAGAAAATCAAGTTTGAAGCAAAAAGGTTGACCCCAAGGTCGTCCCCTACTGAAACGGGCAGTTTGGCATGCTGTCTCTATGCCAAGGGTCAACCTCTACTGTTCTGAAGGTCAAAAATATAGAACAGCTGATTTTCTAGATTCTGTCTCAGAGGTCAACCTCGAGGTCGACTCTTATGCCAGAGGTCGATCCATGAGTCGACCCCTGCGATGAAAATCTTCTACAATAGCTAGTTTTATCCCATTTTAATAGCTTTTAATATTTTTTAAGATCTCCAATGGCCACAAATCTTACTCAAGATTCTCTCCTCTACCCACTAAAGATTTAAAAGATTATAAAAAATAAAAAAATATAAAAAATTTTATTATTCAATTTAGTCCTAAGCAAAAGTCATCTTCAAGTAAAAAAGCTTTCATTTTAAGTTCACGAACCTCTCAATAGCTTATTCAAGTCTCCAACAATCTTAAGAAAAATCAAAAAAGCTTCTCCATTACTGTGAAAAGCATTCTTAAGATTTTATATGCTCATTTGAAAATCTAATTTTTTTTTATTATTATTAACTCTTATACTCTGCTTTATTATTTTGGTTTAAGTTTTGGAAGTTCCAAAACTTGAGAAAGGTTGATCCGAGCCTTAAATCAGAGTATGTAGGGTTGGTTTGTACCCAAGAAATAAGTATGCTAGCTTGGGATAGCTAGGATCGTAGGTACCAATTTATTCTGGTTGAATATATTTAATAGTTTTGAAGTTTCAAGTAGGAGCTTAGGAAGTGGATATAGGTGCAAGAAAAGCACTGAACCAGTATAAATCTTTATTATTTATGGTATGCTTACTATCTTTCTTTTATTGGTTTAATAAATTCTTGCTTTCTAATCTTTTATATATTTATCTAACATAAATTGCTTCACACACACTACTTGCATATCATCATTCAATCTTGACAACTTTAAATTAGCATTAAAATTTTAAAAATCCAATTCACCACCCCTCGTGGATTGCATAGCTGGGCAACAAGTGGTATCAGAGCCCAGTGCTCTAGCCCTATTTTGATTTAACCATCAAAGAGCCAATGATCTATGGCAACCCAAGTTTTTATTTCTTTAGCCGAGGGGCAATCCACAAATCGACCTTCACTTTTCAATGGATCAAACTATACCTATTGAAAAGATCGAATGAGAATATTCATACAAGCACTTTACTATGATATGTGGAGTATCATAGTTAATGGACCATACCACCCACTAAGATAATGATGCTGTGGAATCAACCAAACTCATAAAGAAATGGGATGAGGTTGATAAGAAAATGGCTCAACTCAATGCAAGAGCCATGAATATTTTATATTGTGTTTTAGATGCTAATGAATTTAATCGCATTTCAAGATGCATGTCGGCTAAGAAAATAAGGGATAGGTTAGAAGTAACTCATGAAGGCACTAATCGAGTTAAAGAGTTAAAAATTAATGTGCTTGTGCACAAATATGAACTTTTCAAAATGGAACATAATGAGTCAATAACTAAAATGTTTACTAAATTTATGGGCATTATAAATGATCTTAAAAGTCATGGCAAGTCTTATTCTAATAGTGACCTTATGAGAAAGATTTTTAGGTCTTTGCCAAAGACATGGAAGGCCAAAGTGACTGCAATCCAAGAAGCCAAAGATCTAAATGTCTTACCCTTGGAGGAGCTTCTAGGATCACTAGTGATGCATGAGCTAAGCATGAAATAATATCAAGAAGAAGATGTCAAGAAAAAGAAGATAATAGCCCTTAAATCCATAACTCAACAAGATGAGAAATTCGATGAAATAGAAGATGAAGAACAAGATAAAGAAATAGCCCTCATCATAAGAAAGTTCAAGAGATTTTTTAAGAGAAAACAAGGGATGAGGAAGAGGCTACCTACCAAAGGGGAGTATAGCAAGGAAAAGGATAGGGAGTAGTCCTTTATTTGCTATGAATGTAAGAAGCCAGGGCACTTTAGGTCTAAATGTCCTCAACTTAAAAAGGTTTCTAAGAAATACAAGAAAAAGACTATGGTGGCAACATGGAGTGACAGTGATGATCCAAGCTCCAAAGAGGAAGAAGCTCATGAATAAGCCAACCTATGCCTTATGGCACATGAACATGAGGTAAATGCTGAAATCTCAAATGAATTTACATTCGAAGAACTTCAAGAAGCCTTCTATGATTTAGTAGATGATTTAAAAATATTAGAAACTAAAAATAAAGAACTAAAATCTAAGAATCAAGTTTGGCTAAAAAAAAATAAAATTATCCTAAGTGAAAAACTAGTCTTAACTCAAGAGAACCTAAACTTGAAAAATAAAATCGACAAGCTAAAATCGATAGTTGAAAATTTTACTTTAAGTTCAAATAAACTTCATATGATTCTTAAAAATCAAAAGGCCATTTATGATAAGACTAGTCTAGGCTATAACCCCCTAAGAAAATAAAAAATTTTTAAAAGTATTTTTGTAGATTCATAAAGCAAAAAAAATTTTAAATGTTACTTACTTTAAATATGGTAAACTAGGACATAAATCTTGTACATGTTTCTCTTATAATTTAAATGTAAAAAAAATATAGATTCCAAAATGAATCATTGTGACTAACCTTAAAGGATCCAAAAAAACTTGGGTACCTAGAGTAAGGACTTGATTCTGCATGTAGGTGTGTCTTGCATCCGAAGAAGAAAATCAAAGATGGTATCTTGATAGTGGATGCTCAAGATACATGATCGATGATGAATCCCAATTCATCATGCTTGATGCTAAAAGTAGAGGAATAGTCACCTTTAGAGACAATGGCAAAGAAAAGATTATCGGTATAGGTAACATTGGTATCACTCCCTCCTAGTATATTGAAAATATTTTATTAGTAGATGGTTTGAAATACAATCTCTTAAGCATTATTCCACTTTATGACAAGGGTTACAAAGTTATTTTTGAATCTTCATTATGCTTTGTAACTAGTTCCAATGATGATGGCAATAAGTTTGTTGGACATAGACATGGTAATGTTTATATGGTAGAGTTGAATGATCTTTGTATGATAAACATGCAATGTCTGGTAGCTATGTATGCCAAAATTAATAAGACTAGTTGGCTTTGGCACCATAGGCTTGCACATATTAGTATGCATTTATTTTTAAACCTTATCAAAAAGAAATTAGTTATCGATTTACTAAAATTAAACTTTGAAAAAGATAAAATTTGTGATGCATGCCAACTAGGTAAACAATCTAGATTTTCATTCAAATCTAAGAACATTATTTCAACTTCTAGACCATTGAAACTATTGCACATGGATTTGTTTGATCCTACAAGAACAACAAGCTTAGGTGGAAAATATTATGATTTTATAATTATCGATGACTACTCATGTTTTATATAGATTTTTTTTTTAGCATACAAAGATGAAACTTTTCATGTTTTCTCAAAGTTTTACCAAAAAGTTACAAATGAAAAAGAGTTTTCAATTCAAAGCATTCGAAGTGATCATGGAACTGAATTTGAAAATCAAGACTTTAAAAAATTTTATAATGAAAAAGGAATAAGCCATAATTTTTTAGCACCTAGGACACCCCAACAAAATGGGATAGTTGAAAGAAAAAATAGAACTCTAAAAGAAATGGCCCATACCATGCTATTTGAAAGCAACCTCCCAAGGTACTTTTGGATAAAAGCAATTAATATGGCATGTTACATCTTAAATCATGCCCTAATCAGATCAATTTTAAAAAAAATATCTTATGAGCTTTGGAAAAGAAGAAAACCTAAGATTGCATATTTTTATAATTTTGGTTGTCAATGTTTTGTTATGAACAATGGTAAAGAAAAATTAGAAAAATTTGATGCAAAATTCGATGAAGCTATTTTTCTTGATTACTCTTCTTCTAGTAAAGCTTTTTGAGTATTTAACAAAAGAACCTTAGTAGTAGAGGAGTCAACACATGTTGTTTTTGATGAGACTAATGATCTTCCATCAAGAAAGAGTGAGGGTATTGATGATATAGATCCTCTTATAGAAGGAATAAAGAAGATCATCCTAAAGGATTCAACAATTCAAAATGAAGAGGATCATGAAGACAAGCAAGAAAATAAAAGTGAAGGATAACAAGAACAACCTCAAGATATAATTGATTTTCCAAAAAAATGGAGGTATGTTCACAATCACCCAAAGAACTAATTATTGATGATCCTACACATAGGGTAAGAACTCGCTCTTCACTTAGAGATGCATATAATTATTTTGCATTTATTTCTCATTTTGAACCTAAAATCATAGATGAAGCTGAAAAAGATTATAATTAGATAAATGCAATGCAAGAGGAACTTAATCAATTCGAAAGAAATAATGTATGGACCTTAGTATCAAGACCTAAAAATTATTCAATAATTGATACAAAATGGATATATAGAAATAAATTGAATAAAAATAAAAATATAATTAGGAATAAAGCAAGATTAGTTATAAAGAATTATAATCAAGAAGAGAAAATTGATTTTGATAAGATCTTTGCACCTATTGCTAGACTAGAAGTAATTAAATTTTTATTCACTTATGCATGCTTTATGAATTTTAAGTTATTTCAAATAGATATTAAAAATGCTTTTCTAAATAGATATATTGCCAAAGAAGTTTACGTAGAAGAACCTTCCAGTTTTGAATATCATGCTTTTTTAAATCATGTTTTCAAATTAAACAAAGCATTATATGGTTTAAAATAAGCACCTAGGGCTTGGTATGAAAGATTAAGTAAATTCTTGCTTAATAATGGATTTTCAAAAGGAAATGTAGATACAACCCTTTTCATTAAAAGAGATCATGATGGCATCTTAATAATACAAATATATGTTGATGACATTATATTTGGATTTACTAATAAAACTTTATGTTAAGATTTTGCTAAGCTCATGCAAGGGGAGTTTGAGATGGCATGATGGGTGAACTAACATTCTTCCTCAGACTTCAAATCAAACAAACAAAGAAAGAAATCTCCATCACCTAAAGTAAGTACACAAGAAAGCTACTTAAAAGATTTGGGATGGAGAGCTCCAAAGCTATTGATACCCCCATGAGTCCATCATGTAAGCTTGACAAGGATAAAGAAGGTAAAAGTGTTGATATAAAGATTTATAGAGGCACGATAGGTTCGTTATTATATTTAACTGCTAGTAGACCAGATATCATGTTTAGTATTTATTTATGTACATGATTTCAATCTAATCCAAAAGAATCATATTTAAATATTATAAAAAAATATTTAAATACCTAAAAAGAACTCAATCCATAGGTTTATGGTACTCTAAGAATTCATCAATCAATTTAATTGGATATTCAGATGTAGACTTTGCTGGATGTAGATTAGACGGAAAAAGCACTAGTGAAACTTGCCAATTTTTTGAAATTAACTTAATTTTTTGGTTTAGTAAGAAATAAAATTTAATAGTATTGTCTACGATCGAGGTCGAATACATTACAGTCGAAAGTTGCTATGCATAAATCTTGTGGATTAAGCAACAACTTGAGGAGTTTGGCATCAAACTAAACAAAACTTTCATAAGATGTGATAATACTAGTGCCATAAATCTATCTAAGAATCTAATCCAACACTCTAGGTTAAAATACATTAAAATAAGACATCATTTCATAAGAGAACATATTCAAAATAATGATATAATTCTTGAATATATTTCTACTAAAAAATAATTGGTTGATATTTTCACTAAGGCTTTAAGTGAGGATAAATTTTATGAAATTAAGAGAGAATTAAGAATTCTAGATCTTTTTGCTTAAATATCCTTCTTTTGATCCCAACTTATCCTCTACTAATATATTTGGATCAATCCTTGAGACTTAATTTCATTTCTTTAAGTTAAAAATTATCCATCCTTCTTGTCATTTTTTTGACTATAAGAAAAAAATTATTTTTAAACTTAATAAGAAAAATCATGGATAAATAATTGTACTTTATGAAGAAAAATTATTTTTGAACTTTATAAGAAAAATCATGGATAAACAATTATACTTTATTTATCTCATGAATTTATTTGAGCATTCTAATAATTTTGATCTTTTTATTCATTTTAAGCAACTAATTGTATTTTACACATTTTGATCATATTATTATTCCATTTGAAAATTAATTAGTATCAAAAAATCATTTTTTATCTTAAAAGAGAATTATTGATGAATATTCATGCCTTGTTCAGATTGATTAATTTTGAAAATTAAATTTAAAAAAAATACTCTTTTTAAATCTTTTGATATTGATGTCAAGCAAAATATTTTAAAGAAGCTATTAAAACCAAATATTCAAAGAGGACTTTAGCTTTTAATCAATTGATATCAGATAGCTTAACATTTATCTTGTATTTTATTGATCTTAAAATATATAATATATAATAATAAAAGAAAAGAAGAGATGATCCCTAAAAAATTGAATATATCTTATAATTTTCTTTGAATGATCTATTTAAAATCTTTATTCTTTGAAATGTTCCATCTCTCTTGAATCTTTGAAGTTCAAAATAATTTTTTTAATGCATTTATTTTATTCAAAAAGGGGAAGATGTATTTTTGATCCATATTGTTCATATTAGAATTTTTAAAAAAAATAGGGGAAAAGATATTCATTCTAAATTTATTGTATTCTTTCAAAATGGGGAAGAAAAGCTAAAAGATAAATTTATCCAATAATAATTATGAAAAGAAGGAGGAGAAAATATTATGTGATGATTTTTTTGATATTTACTGGTATCAAATGTTTGTTTGTTAAATAAGGAGAAAGATGTTTGTTTGTTAAATATTATCTAGTTAGCTTTGACTGAATATTTTAATTAATTTAAGTTAAGGATAATGAACTTTGATTATTCCATGATCCTTTTAACTTAAGCCTTCATGTGATTATTCAGTTTAATTCAATTGATTTAATTGCCAAATCATTTTTGATAACTAATTGGAGTTAAAATAAATTTAAAATATATTCTCACTTTAAATAAATTAATTTTGATACATAATTTTAATTTTAAAACTTATTTAAAAATATGAATATAATACAAAATTTTTAATATGCCTTTAGAAATCTTTATAAAATTATTTTTATTCTAATACTATTTTTATTTTGCTCAATATATTTTTGATATATATCTTTTTCAAGCTTAATCGACTGAAATTTATTTAAGAAAAGAAAAGAATAAATAATAAATTAAATATTATGCTTAATTTTACTATTCAAATCTTTGAAAAGCTTTAATCCTCTTAAAGCTTAAAAGTACATACTTGAAAATTTGTTCAAAGAATCATATTCATTCAAAAAAGGGGAGAGCCTTTGATATTTGAGTTTAAGCTAATTTCTAAAAAGAAAAAAATTTTAAATGATAAGCTTTTAAAGGGGAGCTGATTCATTTTATTTGATTTAATTTTCTAAATTTTTTATTTAATTTTTTGAATTTGATACATCTATCATTTGATACACTACATCACATCTCTAATTCCTCATCTGATTTAGATGCTTCCAGCCGTGATCTCTACTAGATCTAGTTTAGTCATCTTTATATTAGGTTATGATCTAGTATCTCTTAGTTATTTTTATGAGTTGTTGATCAAGTCATGGTTGGTTATATTTCATTTTTTGGATCTAACTTATGGCATTGGTACTATTGGCTGCTTGGGTCATGGATAATTGTATCCATGAATTTTGTATGTTTTGATGACCTAACTCTCATGAATGCTTTTGATACCTTTAGCACTTATATATTTTGATGACTTGATGCTATGATTTATTGTGTGTAAAATGATATCATTTGGATGTAAATATGTGCATATAAATATGATGATGTCATTTGAATGATGTGAAATATAACCTCTATGAATTAGCTAAAATTCTATTATGATATGCTGTAAACACCGTGTTGTATATAAGCTAATTGATAGTTTTGTTATAAACTCTTGTTCTAATAGAAAAATATATGAAATAATTTAAGGAGGAGACTTTTTCTTTTTGAATTTTAAAATCTCTTGAGATCTTACTTGATGATGTCAAAAAGGGGGAGTAGAGTAAATAAAATTAGGCTAAAAGCAAAATTGAAGTAAAATTGATAAAAGAAATAAGTAAGTTAAACTCTTTTGCAAATAATTTGAATGTCTACACATAAGTAATCTTCAAACTGCTCTTTATACAATATTTATCAAATAACTAAATATGATATTCTAGTAAGTGATGTAGGCTTCTACATGCTTTATTTTTGCTTATGCTCAAATATTTTGTCATCATCAAAAAGAAAGAAATTGTTGCTCCAAGAATTGATTTTGATGATTACAAAGCATTTGAGGGGATTACTAATAAATTTGATTTGAAAAAAGATTTTTTATATTTTAGGAGCAAAATTATAATTTTATCAAGTTTTGATTTAAGAGCCTCAAGAGCAAGAATAGAAAATTTTTGATTTTTTGGAGGTAGTCCCATGATTTTTGGATGCATATTTTGAGAGAAAATTAAGTTTGAAGCAAAAGGGTCAACCCCTAGGTCGTCCCCTGCTGAAATCGGCCGTTTGGCATGCTGTCTCTATGCCAAGGATCAACCTCAGTTATTTTGAAGGTCAAAAATATAGAACAACTAATTTTTTGGATTCTGTCTTAGAGGTCAACCCCTGTATCAGAGGTTGACCCATGAGTCGACTCTTATGATGAAAATCTTCTGCAACGACTAGTTTTATCCTATTTTGGCAGCTTTTAATACTTTCCTTAAGATCTCCAATGGCTACAAATCTTACTCAGGATTCTCTCCTCCACCTATTGAAGATTTAAAAGGCTATAAAAAAGAAAAAACATAAAAGATTTTATTATTCAATTTAGTCTTAAGCAAAAGTCATCTTCAAGCAAAGAAGCTTTTATTTCAAGTTCACCAATCTCTCAAGAGCTCATTCAAGTCTCCAACAACCTAAGTAAAATCAAAAAAGATTCTCCATTATTGTGAAAAGCATTCTTAAGATTTTATATGCTCATTAAGGGAGCTAAATTTGTTTTTCATTGTCATTACTCTTATACTCTGCTTTATTGTTTTGATTTAAGTTTTAGAAGTTCCGAAACTTGGGAACGATTGATCTGAGCCTTAAATCAGAGTGTATAGGATTGGCTTACATTCAAGAAACAAGTATGCTAGCTTGGAATACCTAGGGTCAGAGGTACCGACATTGTATTCTGGTTGAATACATTTAGTGATTTTGAATTCCCAAGTAGGAGCTTGGGGAGTGGATGTAGGTGCAAGAGAAGCACCGAACCACTATAAATCTTTATTATTTATGGTGTATTTGCTATCTTTCTTTTCTTAGTTTATTAAATTCTTACTTTTTAATCTTTTATATATTTATCTAATCTAAATTGTTTCACACACACTACTTGCATATCATCATTCAATCTTGACAACTTTAAATTAGCATTAAAATTTTAAAAACCCAATTCACCCCCCTCTTGGGTTGTATTGCTGGGCAACAAACATGGTTTAAGCTATTTTTTCTAGGGTTCTATTTTTTTTTTTAACAACCCCATTTTATTATGGTATTCTAGGAGCTAAAAAATTATGTTTAATCTGCATTTCATTATAAAAAGTTTCAAAATATTGGTTTTCAAACTTCATTCCATGATCACTTCTAATACAAATAATAGAGAGATTCTTTTCATTTGAGATTTTCTTAAAAATCTTAGTAAATACAAAAAATGCTTCATCCTTTTGTGCTAAGAATAAGACCTAAGTAAATCTCAAAAAATCATCTATAATTTTAAGTCCATATTTCTTACCACCTAGGCTTGTGGTTCTAGTTGATCCAAATAAATCCATGTGAAGTAGTTCAAAAGGTCTAGAAGTTGACATAATATTTTTTGATTTCAAAAAGCTTTTAGTTTATTTTTCTAATTGACATGGATCACATATTTTATTTTTCTTAAAATTAAGTTTTGGCGAATCTTTTACAAGATCCTTTTTGATTAGTTTAAAAATCAAATCCATGCTAGCATGTCCTAGTCTACGATGCCATAGCCAACTATTTTCATTGGTCTTAGGATTCATTGCAACTAAACATTGGCTTCTATTGATGGAAGAGTCATCTAAATCTACTAAGTATACATTTCCATGCCTATGTCTAATAAGAGCTATGCTATTATCAACAGGACTAGTGACAATGCACATAAGTGATTCAAAAATAACTTTAAATTCTTTATCATAAATTGACTAATACTCAATAAATTATACTTTAATTCATCTACTAATAGTATATTATCTATAAATGTAGAAGAAGTGATATATATTTTACCACTTTCGATGATGTGTCCTTTATCATTATCACCAAAGGTCACTATTTCTCCTTCTTTTGCTTCAAGAGTGATGAAATGTTCCTTTTCACCCATCATGTACGTTGAGCAGTGTTGACCCTAGATTGATTTTGATAATAACAAAAATATTTGAGTATAGATTATTAAATTACTAACATTGTTTGTGAGGATGTGTAGTTGAAAATTTCAAGAGTTCACAAACTTCAAGTGCTCCAATTCATCTAAATGATGATTCATTATTCAAGATTTTAGAGAAGATATTTTAGATCGGATACATCTTTGAAGAAGTTAAAATAAAGATTAAATCAAGGCAAAAGGACAAGTCTAGCCTACAAAAAAATTTAGAGAAGAAAAGGTCACAAATAGTCTTTGGCACGGATGGCATGCAAACTAGGCCGACTTAGTCTCAGACTGGGCTAACCTAATCTCAGTAGAAGCAAAAGATAGAAAGAATAGAAAGAAGAATTTTTTATGACCCAGGAGACCAAGTCGATCTAGTTTTCAACTAAGCCGACCCAGTGACAACTTGGCCGATTCAGGCAGAGAAGTAGCCATCCTAGTCTTAGAAAATAGAAAATGATAGAAACGGTATTTCAGAATCTCTAAAGTTGAGCTGACCCAGTTGAAACTAAGCTGACCTAGTTTGGATTGAGCTGACCCAATTAAAAACTAAACTAGCCCAGTGCCTGTAATGGCTAGTTTTCAGTTTCGTAGCTTTTTCACTCCACACATCTCCCAATGGCTATTTTTGATCTTCCAATGGCTAGATCACTTCTAGAAACCTATGTTAGTGACTTATAATGGTGGAAAACCTCTGGGTTACTTAAGAAAATACTTAGAACAAGAAAGAGAACTTTTGAACCTATAAGAAAGAGCTTCCAAGTAAATTTTTAGTTTTTTAAGTGTGTAAGCCAAATAGTGAAAAGGAAAGATTGTTTCTTAGAGTTTTTCTTATCCTTCCAACATTTTTCAATCAGAGAGAAGTCAAGCCATCACCATTGAAGATCAATTCCTACTTCTTTCAAGCACTCAAAGAAAAGAAATCAAGCCTACAAGCCAAGCTTCCAAATTTTCTTCTCTTAAGCTTCAAAGAGTTTATTTTTATTTTATTTATTATATTTTTATCTTTGTTTCAAGTTTCTTAGGATGAGAAACTTGGGTTAGTCCAAGCCTAGAGTTGGACATTGTATGGTTTGATTGGTTAGCTAAAGTGAAAACCAATCGAAGTTGATTTTTAGTTTGAAAAAATAATCATTGTATAGTTATGGTTGGTAAGCCAAGATCAAAAACAACTGGATTGGATTGTGAATCCAAGTAAAATAATTAGACTATAATCAAGCCTAGTGGTTATAGTTAAATTTCTAAGTGGTTTACTTAGGGAGTGGATGTAGATGCTGAGTTTGGCACCGAACCACTATAAAATCATTGTGTTTGTGATTGTGTTATTGTTCTATTGATTTCATTCACTACACATTACATAGCTTATTTGATTTGGCACTTAATTAGTTTAATTTACTCACATTTTAAGCTTAAAACATTTGAAATATCCAATTCACTCCCACTCTTGGAAAGCCATACTTGGGCAATAAGTGGTAGCAGAGCAGATGCTCTAATATTAGTTGTTGATCAAGCTATCAAAGAGTTAAAAATTAAATGACAACCCCAATTGGGACTTCTTTGGGTAAGGGGCAATCAACCAATAGACCTCCACTATTTAATGGAATAAATTATACATATTGAAAAGCACGAATGAGGATATTCATCCAAGCACAAGACTATGATATGTGGAATGTCATAATGCTAGGCCCTCATACACCAACAATTATTATTGATGGAGTGTCTATCTCAAAATCTAAAAAAGATTGAGATGAACATGACAAGAAGAAAGCTCAACTTAATGCCAAAGCAATGAATATCTTATATTATGCTTTGAATGCTAATGAATGTTTATATTATTAATCTTGATGAACTTAAAAATGAAAATATTGAGTGTCTTTTTGCTATGAATGCTAAACCAAATGAATCAAGTTGGATTTAGCATAATAAATTAGATCATGCAAGTATGGACTCACTAGCAAGATTAATTAAACTTAATTTAGTAAAAGAATTACTTAAATTAAATTTTGAAAAAGATAAAATTTGCAAAGCATGCTAACTTGGTAAACAAATGAAATCTTCTTCAAATCCAAAAATGTTGTCTCAACTACTAGACCTCTAGAATTACTTCATATGATTTGTTCGGACCTATTTCAACTATTAGTCTTAAAGAAAAAAGATATGGCTTTGTTATAATAGATGATTTTTCAAGATATACATGGGTTTTTTTTTTATTACATAAAGATAATGCTTTTGATATGTTTGTTGATCCATTTAACAAAATAATAAGAGAAAACAAATGCAATGTTTTACATATAAGAAGTGATCATGGCATGGAATTTGAAAATCATAAATTTCAAAGTTTTTGTTTTAAAAATGAAATCAATCATAACTTATTAGCACCTAGAACATCCCAACAAAATGGGATGGTAAAAAGAAAGAATAGAACATTGATTAAAATGGCATGAACCATGCTTTGTAAAAGCAATCTTTCAAAATATTTTTGGATGGAAGCTATTAACACCGCATACTATGTGCTAAATAGAGCTTTAATTAAATCAATCTTGAAGAAAACTTCATATGAACTCAATAAAGAGAAAAAGCCAAATATTTCATACTTTAAAACTTTTGGATGTAGATATTTTATTTTAATAAATGATAAAGATAAATTAAAAAAAATTGATGCAAAATCAGATGAAGAAATTTTTCTAGGATACTCATCATATAGTAGAGTATGTAGAGTATTTAACAAAAGAATATTCCTTATGGAAGAATCTATGCATGTTATTTTTGATGAAACTAACTCTTTTAAGATAAGAGAAGAAGAGCTTGATGTGGATGCAGAAATTCTTGAAAATAAATTAAAAGATATATCACTTGAAGATACTCCCTCTTAAGAAAAAAAAGATAGAAAGCAAAAAGTTAAAGAAGAGCTACCACAATCTCAAGATGATCGAGGTACATCCAACTTACCAAAGGAATAGAGGTATGATCATAATCATCCTAAGAAATTAATAATAGGTGATCCATCTCATGAAGTTAAAATTAGATCATTTCTTAGGAAAGTTATGAATCATATTACATTTGTATCTCATTTAGAACCTAAAAATATAATTAAAGCTGAAAAGAATTCAAATTGGATATTAGTAATGCAAGAAGAGTTAAACAATTTTAAAAAAATAAAATTTGAAAATTAGTTGAAAGATCTAAAAATTTGCTTATAATTGGTACTAAATGGATCTTTAGAAATATACTAGATGAGAAAGACAATGTAATTAGAAATAAGACTAGAATGGCTGCACAAGAATACAATCAAGAAGAGAGTATTGATTTTGATGAGTCCTTTGCATCCGTAGCTAAACTTGAAGCTATTAGATTGCTCTTAGCATTTGCATGCTTCATGAATTTTAAACTTTTTCAAGTGGATGTGAAGAGTGTATTTCTAAATGATTTAATTAAAGAAGAAGTTTATGTAGAACAACCTTCAAGCTTTGAAAGTCAAGATTTATCTAATCATGTATATAAACTTAAGAAAGCACTATATGGATTAAAACAAGCACCTAGGGCTTGGTATGATAGATTAAGTAAGTTCTTATTAAACAATGATTTTAAAAGAGGTAATACAGATAAAATACTATTTATTAATAGAAAATCAAGAGATCTATTAATTATTCAATTATATGTTGATGATATTGCATTCGGTGCTACTAATAAGGTTTTGTGTAGAGAGTTTGCTAATCTCATGTAAGGTGAGTTCAAGATGAGCATGATGGGAGAGCTTAACTTCTTCCTCAAACTCCAAATCAAGCAATCAAATGAGGAAATCTTCATCAATTAAAGTAAATACATCAAGAAAATGTTAAAAATATTTAGGATGAAGAATGTCAAAAAAAGTGACACCCCCATGAGCATAAGTTACAAGCTTGATCAAGATCTAAAAGAAAAAGTAGTAAATCCTAAGCTATATCGAGATATGTTGGATCTTTACTATATTTAATTACAAGTAGACTGGACATAATATTTAGTGTATGAATGTGTGCGCGTTATCAATCAAATCCTAAGAAATCATATGTATTAGCAATTAAAAGAATCTTTAAATACCTAATAAATACTCAAGATGTTAGTTTATGGTACTCTAAACAATCTTCATTAGATTTAATTGATTATAGTGATTCAAATTTTGCTAGTTGTTTTTTAGATAAGAAGAGTACAAGTGGTGCATATTAATTTTTAAGAGTAAATTTGATCTCTTGATTTAGCAAGAAACAAAACTCAATAGTCTTAGCCACAATGGAAGCCAAATATATTACTGTTGGAAGTTATGGTGCTCAACTATTATAGATCAAACAACAACTAAAAGATTATGGTATTACTTATAATAACACTCCTATTCGATCTGACAATACAAGTGCCATAAATTTAATTAAAAATTCTATATTACATTCAAGAACAAAATATATAAAAGTAAGATATCATTTTATTAGAGAGAATGTTTAAAATAACGATATACTTCTTGAATATGTGCCTACTAAAAATTAAGTTGCTGATATCTTTACTAAACTCTTGAATGAAGAAAGATTTTGCACAATTAGAAAGCAATTAGATTTATTTGATCCAATTTGTTAAATGAATATCTTGTGATAATTGATTTTTATATGATGAAATGATTGATTTTGATATGGTTAGTTTCCTTGCATTTATTCAATTTTTATCTCATTTAGAAAAGAAAAATAAATAAGAAATTTTTTTTTGGACTAGAAAATCAGAATATTCAAGTCTGTGCCAAACTAAGCCATCCCATTACTTTCTTATAAAAATACTTAGTCGTCCTAGTACTGGGCCGACTTAGTTTTTCTTCACAAAAAAACTAGGCCAACTAAGTTGTCAGGGGCTCTATTTTCTAATCGAAAAGTTTGATGGGATTTCTCTTTCTTATTTCTTAGCCATCTATAGAAAAACCCTAGGAACCTTAGAGCCATCCCCTAGAAACCCATTTCTACTGCCTTTAGGAAGGATTTAGAGCCATGGCACCAAGAAAATGGATCATGTCTCATCGATAAAAGCACACATGTTCCATTCCGCTATAGCAACATGGGACTCATTGTGAAGAATGGTGAACTAAGTTTCATAAAGACCATTCTTCGCCCTCTAGGTCATCTCAATCCTCCTCACCTCCTCTGAGATCATCCACTCAACCCCCTCAACCTCCTACTCTAATTTTCCTACCATCTCCTTCTTCCATGCCCGTTCCACTCTCCTCTAGGGCTATCACAATTGGTAGAATGGTGGATTTTGATTTTCTAGCAAGTGAGGATTTTGAGTTAAGAGAGGGATTGAAGTATCAAGGATGGAAATACCTCTGCTCTGGGATCAATCTTCCAACCTATCCGAATCTAGTGAGGGAGTTCTATGGCAATGCTAGGGTTAGTCCAAGATTATTAGAATTAGAAGTCAAGAAGATTAAGATAATTTGATCATGGAAAAGCTAGGCAGTTTACTTAGGGCACCCACTAAAAGAGCTGAGAGACTCGATGATCAAGCAAGTGGGCTGTGATTGTTGTTTGGAAGGAATGATGCCATGCATTTTGAGGAAATCAATGCTAGGGACCTATCCATGGAAAATAGACTACTTCACCACATTTTAGTTGGGATTCTTGTCCTCAGAATAGGAAGGTTTGATTTCTTCAACAAAAATGACATAGCTATGATGTACCACATTCTCATGAAAAAAAAGTTTAACCTTCCAGCCTTGATTTTGAGGGTGATGGAAGAAGAATCCCAAAGAGGAAAACTAGCACTGCCATAAGGGATGTTTCTGACATTAGTATTTCAAGACTTCGGAGTTAGCCTGGAAGGGAAACCTAGCAGAAAATTATAGCATTATGATACTTACAATTTGAAATCAATGCATAGGATGAAACTAAAGAAATTAAATGGTATTTGAGTGAAGCTAGATGAGGAAGGGGAAGAAAGATATAAGCCAGAGCCCATGCCATAGCATCCTGTGCCTGCTCCATCTTCGTCCACTGTCAGATTAGATGAGGATCAGATCAGAGAGATTGTGCAGTGCGTATATGATAGGATATCTGGTGGTCTTCCTCAGCTAATCAAAGATGCTGTGAGAGAAGTGTTCACCGAGTAGCACACTTCTGCACCTATGGATCTAGCCTCATCTGACCCTCCAGAGCCTAATGTTGATTAGGTTGCATATAGGATCCATCTAGGTATACTTTGAGCATTTTGATTGTAAATGTTTATGATAGGTATCTATGATATGTAATGTTCAAACTTCAGCATTTTGTGCACTTGAAACTATTTGTATCTATGAATGAAGTTTGACTTTTGGCTTGAATTGTATCAAATTTCTCTAATAAATGAATGAAATAATCTTTTATCATGCTTGATCAAATCACTCTTTACATTGTCCATATACTTTTTGATAATGACAAAAAAGAGAAGAAAAATGAGTATAAAATAAAAATTAAAAATATAATTAAATGAAAAGAATGGCACACTACTTAAATGGAATGGCACACTTTGGCACGCTACTTAAATGGAATGGCACACTATGGCACACTACTTAAACTTATATTACTTTAGCAAGAACTAAATAAAGAATGCACAAGCAAGTAAAATTTAATTGTAACTATAAGTATGGAAGAAATCAGAACTCGAATTACTAACTTGAAACCTCGGCACAAAGTAAGGGGGAGCAATGCAAAATTAGACTTAGATCAAACATGACTATTATATTCAGGGGAGCATATATAAATTGATAAAATGAATATGATGCATAAGTTAATTGATAAGACTGAATGAAAATATCATTTTAAAATATAAAGGAATGGTTATACTTAAAAGGTTTTGTCATCATCAAAAAGGGTGAGATTGTTGATCCTAGATTTATTTTGATGATAACAAAAGCATTTGAGTATAAATTACTAACATTATTTGTGAGAATGCGTAGTTGTAAATTTTAAGAGCTCACAAACTCTAAGTGTTCCCATTTGTGAGCTTAGAAGTGGCACTCCCAAGTCTTGGAAACATGAGAAGATAGGTCATGAAAAGATGGGAGCGAGCCGAAAGACGAATCAGTTTTAATAGTAAAGTTCAGAAACTGGGCTGGCTCACTCTAAGGCCGAAAGACGAATCAGTTTTAATAGTAAAGTTCAGAAACTGGGCCGGCTCACTCTAAGACTGAGCCGGCTCAGTTGAAAACTGGGTCAGCTCAGTCCAGGACTGGATTGGCTAGGTCTCAGAGAAAAATTCAGATAGAGAGCAGCATTTTTGAGTTGTTGGCATGATACACAGTTGGGTTGGCTCAGTCTGGGACTGAGCCGACCCAATCGTAGGTTAGTCGGCTCAGTCTGAAACTGGGCCAGCTTAGTTTTTACGGATTATTATTTTGTATATTGGGTTGTTTGGATTTAGAGAGTTTTTCTATGAGCTTGGACTTGATCCTTTGTAAAATATATATACTGAAAATATGTCAAGGTTGTAAAGGTGCTGAAAAATACTGAATAAAAGCTCTTTTCTTCCAAAAATCTCTTCTTCTCTTCTTCTCTATTCCTTCATTTATTTGATCATGCTTCCATAGAGATCTCTAAGAAGTACTTTCTTGTTGCTTGGCTAATCATCAGTGGCCACATCGATCCATGTGGCAAGAGCGTATATTCCCAACATTTAGTATCAGAGCGGTATTGCATGGAAGGAAGGAAGACACCTAGAATTTACTACATCCAGGATCTATTGTACCAGGTTTTATCCTAAAAACTTTTAGTTTGCTTCATGGTTGTCTCTAGATGGAGGTGGAGATTGTTTACATGGAGGAACGGTGATACAGAAATTCGAAAAGAGGATCTAGGGTTAGTTAGATTTTTTATGAAGGATAGTTTTACTGGTGTATAATTATGAACAGTGTTAGGGATCTGTTCTTAACTTGTTTGAAGTTATGGGATCAAGTGGATTCAAGGTAAATTTTGAGAAGTTCGACGGTAAGAAAAACTTTATCCTATGGCAGCAAAGAGTAAAGGACTTGTTGGTTCAATAGAGGATCTACAAGGTCTTGACAAAAGAAAGGTCAGAAAAGATCAGTACTGAGGATTGGAAAGAGTTGGAGGAAATTACTTTTAGCATAATCTGAATGTGCTTGGTCGATCAGATTTTGCCCGAGGTTTGCATAGAGACTACGGTAAAGGGGCACTAGGAGAGACTGGAGAAGACATATATGGAAAAAAATATGACGAATAAGCTGTGGTTGAAGAAACAGCTGTACAGTCTGAGGATGCCCGAAGGTGGAGATCTTGTTGCACATATCCAAAGGTTCAATCAAGTATGTTCTAAGGTGATGAGTTTGAATGTGAAGATCGATGAGGAGGATCAAGCATTGCTGCTATTATGTTCTCTCCCAGGTTTGTATAATGGTCTCATAACAACTTTAGTTTATGGAAAGAAGATCCTAAACTATGAAGAGATTGTTGGTGTGCTCAGATCAAATAAGCAAAGAAAGAAGATCTGCAAGGGACACCCTAAGTCTGAGATCTTGGTTGTGAATGAAAGACAAAGAAGATCAAAGGAGAAGACAAGAGGAAAATCCAAGGGCAAGTCAAAGTCTCGCGATCAAAGGAAGATGACATTGAAATGTTATAAATATCATCATTCTAGACACCTGAGGAGAGATTGTCTCCTTTTAAGATCAGAAAAAAGAAAGACCAGCAAGAAAGATGATACAACTTCTGTGAGCAATGGAGAAGACCTACTAGTTGTATCAGATGGATCCACAGAGTGTGATACTATGTGGATATTAGATTCAGCATGCTCGCACCACTATACTTCTCATCGAGAGTGGTTTGCTACCTACCAGAAGATCGATGGTGAAAGTGTCAGCTTTGGAGATGATCACCCATGCAAAGTAGTTGAAATTGGCTCTATCAGGATGAGGATGTACGATGGGATCATTCGTACATTATCAAATGTCAGACATGTATCGGAGTTAAAAAAGAATTTGATTTCTTTGGGCTACTTGGAGGAGCAGGATTATGCTTTTAGTAGCCAACTGGGAGTGGATGTCTGAAAATTTTTAAGAGAGCTTTGATGGTGATGAGAGGTAGAAGACTGAGCAACAACCTTTACAGAATAGAAGGATCGGTGGTAAATGATAGTGCAGAGGTGCTAGTAGTGGCATAGGAGAAGCAAATTTTATATCAACTGTAACACCATCGGATAGGTCATATGAGTGACCGTAGGCTCATAGAATTAAGCAGAAGAGGTATGATCCTAGCCCTAAAGAAAGAGCGCATAGATCTTTATGAGCTGTGTATCTTTGGCAAACAGCATAGGATGAAGTTTGCCAGAACTACCAAGCGTAGTGAGGGAGTGCTGGATTTAGTGCACTCAAATGTGTGGGGACCAGCTCCTGTATTAGCTAGAGGTGAGGCAAAATACTTTGTTACTTTCATTGATGATTTCTTAAGGAAGGTGTGGATTTATCTGATGCAAAAAAAATCAAAGATGTTTGCCCGGTTTAGAGCCTAGAGAGCTAAAATAGAGAAGGAGCCAGGAAAACAAGTAAAGTATCTGAGGTTGGACAATGGAGGAGAGTATACTAGCCTAGAGTTCAAGAGGTACTGTAAGAAAAATGGCATTAAATGCCATTACATGATGAGGATGACTCTCCAGCATAATGGTGTCGTAGAGAGAATGAACCAGACACTGATCGAGAAGGCACGGAGTTTGAGGCTACAGACATCACTCCCAAAGTTCTTTTGGAGTGATGTTCTAACTTTTTCTTATTTTCTTGTGAACAAGTCCCCTCATTGTAAGCTGAATAGAGGCATTGCAGAAGAGATCTGGAGTGGGAAGAAGATGGAGCTTGGCCATCTGAAAGTCTTCAGTTGCACAGCCTATGCACATATGGATGCAATCGAGAGGAGCAAATTGGATCCAAAATCTCAAAAGATGACATTCATAGGATATCCACAAGGAGTCAACGGGTACCTGTTGTGGAACACTCAAGCACAAAAGTCAGTGATCAGTAGGGATATTATCTTTGATGAGAAGAGCATCTTGAGGAGGTCTGGGATAGATGAAACTAGGAAAACAAAGGTGAATGACAGTGGCCAGTCAGAGAATGATGGCATACAGATTACATCCACCTACAGGAGTGTTCCTGTTGAGATGGAGCTAGGCAAAAAAGTATTGTCTCATATTAAAAATCAGCATGGAGGGTCGGCAGTTCAGATAAATGTGCAGGAGCAGCCACAGACATCAAGCAGAGATGTGTCAGTGGGAGTGGCTTTGTACAAGCCCCAGCATACTATTATAAGATCGGTCAGATATGGCATTGATGAGATTATCTCCTATGCACTCATCACTACTAATGGAGATCCAGAGAATTATGCAGAGACCATGAAGAGTGAGGATCATGATTCATGGATGCAGGCCATGATGAAGGAGATGGAATCATTTGAGAAGAATTAGACATGGCAGCTGGTGGATCTTTCAGAGGGTGCTCGATCTATTGGCTCAAAATGGGTGTTCACAAAGAAAGAAGCACCTTCAGAATAAGGTGGAGTCAGATTCAAAGCAAGACTGATAGCAAAAGGATACTCACAAAGAGAAGAGATTGACTACACAAAAATTTTCTCTCCTATGGTGCGTCATACATCTATTTAAGTTTTGCTGTCATTGGTGGCATATCATAACATGGAATTCGAACAGATGGACGTGAAGATGATCTTCCTTCATGAGACTTTGGAGGAAAGCATCTACATGAAGTAGTCAGATGGTTTCATGAAAATGGGACAGGAAGAGAAGGTGTGTTTACTCAGAAAGTCTTTGTGTGGCTTCAAACAATCCCCTCATCAGTGGTATCGAAGGTTTGATAGATTTATCTTGAGCCTGGGTTTCAATAGATGTGAACATGATTGTTGTGTCTACATCAAGGATGTAGATGAGGAGGATGCCCTGTACCTATTATTGTATGTAGATGATATGCTCATAGCCAGTAGAGGCATGGATGCTGTGAAAAGTTTGAAAAAGATATTATAATCTGAATTTGAGATGAAAAATTTGGGTCCAGCTGAGAAAATTCTTAGAATGGAGATTTGTAGAAATAGGTGCAAAGGAGTGCTCCATTTATTATAAGAAAAGTATGTCCAGAAGGTTCTAAAGAGGTTTGAGATGCAGAAGGCCAAACCTGTAGAGACGTCATTGCCGAGCCATATGTCTCTCTCCAAGCTAAAGTACCCCAAGTCAGAAGAAGAGAGAGTGCATGAAATGAGTCCCTTATGCAAATGCTGTAGGCAGTGTGATGTACACTATAGTTTGCTATAGACCAGATATAACACATGCTGTGAGCATAGTTAGTAGATACATGGCTAACCCTTGGAAGGAACACTGAAAAGCATTAAAATGGATATTGAGATATCTGCATGGAACAAGAAATTATGGTTTGGTGTTTGGTGCATAGTCGGGAGGATTTGGAGAACAATCTATGAAGATGTGTCAAGGTTCAGGTCCTCTGGAAGGGTTTATTGATGCAAATTATGCTGGTGATCTTGATACAAGGAGGTCTACTACTGGATACCTCTTCTGTGTATATGGTAGACTGGTGTCTTGGAGATCAATCCTTCAGCCAATCACGGCCTTGTCTACCACAGATGTTGAGTACATTGGGATAACGGAGGATGCAAAGGAAGTCCTTTGGCTTAGGAGGCTAATTGATGAGTTTGGGGTGGAGCAAAGCAAGATTACACTATTCAGTGATAGTCAGAGTGCTCTATTATTGACACAGAACCCAGTCTATCATGTGTGCACAAAGCATATAGATGTGAGGTACCATAGGATCAGAGAGCTGGTGGAGGAAGGTGAAGTGGAACTGATGAAGGTCCATACCAAGAAGAATTAGTCTGATGCACTCATGAAGGTACTCCCCAGAGACAGCTTTCAGATATGTGTAGCACGGATGGATCTATTGAGAAGAGATGAGTTCACAAAGACTTGAAAGTATCAAGATGAAGAATATGAGCTTAGAAGTGGCATTCCCAAGTCTTGAAAATATGAAAAGATAGGTCATGGAAAGATGGGAGTGAGTCGGAGGAAGAATCAGTCTCAATAGTAAAGTTCAAAAACTGGGTCGGCTCACTCTGAGACTGGGTTGGCTTAGTCCAGGACTAGATTGGCTCAGTCCAGGACTGGGTTGGCTAGGTCTCAAAAGAAAATTCAGATAGAAAGCAGCATTTTTGAGTTGTTGGCATGGTACATAATTGGGTCGGCTCAGTCTCTCAGTCCAGGACTGGGTTGGCTAGGTCTCAAAGAAAAATTCAGATAGAAAGCAGCATTTTCGAGCTATTGGCATGGTACACAACTGGGTCGGCTTAGTCCCAGACTGAGCCGACCCAGTTGTAGATTAGCCGGCTCAATCTGAAACTAGGCTGGCTCAATTTTTATGGGTTATTATTTTGTGTATGTAGGTTGTTTGGGTTTGAAAAATTTTTCTATGAGCTTGGGATTAACCCTTTATAAAGTATATATACTGGAAATAGGTCAAGGTTGTAAAGGTGCTGAAAAATACTGAATAAAAGCTCTTTTCTTTCAAAAATTTCTTCTTCTATTCTTATTTATTCCTTGATTTATTTGATTATGCTTCCGCAGAGATCTCTAAGAAGTACTTTCTTGTTGCTTGGCTAATCACCGATGACCATATCGATACATGTGGAAAGAGCGCATACTTTCAACACCATTCATCTAAATAAAGATTCATTATTCAAGATTTTAGAGAAGATATTTTAGATTGGATATATCTTTCAAGAAGTTAAAATGAAGATTAAATCAAAGCAAAAGAACAAGTCTAGCCTACAAAGAAATTTGAAGAAGAAAGGATCACAAATAGTTTTGGACATGCATGGCATGCAAACTGGATCGACCTAGTCTCAGTGGAAGCAAAAGATAGAAATGGTAGAAAGCAGAATTTTTCATGACCCAGGGGACTGAGCCGACCAAATTTTTAACTGAGCTGACCCAGTAACAACTAGACCGACCCAGTCAGAAAAGTAGCCATCCTAATCTAAAAAAATAAAAAATGGTAAAAATAAGTATTTTGGGATCTCTGAGACTAAGCCGATCTAGCTGAAAACTGTGTCGACCCAGTTAAAAACTAAGCTGGCCCATTGCCTATAATGACTAGTTTTCAGTTTCATAGTTTTTTCACTCCACACATCTTTCAATGGCTATTTTCGATCTTCCAATAGCTAGATTGCTTCCAAAAGCCTATGTTAGTAACTTATAATGGAGGAAAATCTCTGGGATACTTAAGGAAATACTTGGGATAAGAAAGAGAATTTTTGAACCTACAAGAGAGAGCGTCCAAGTAGATTTTTAGTTTTTCAAGTGTATAAGCCAAATAGAAAAAAGGAAGAAATGTTTCTTAGAGTTTTTCTTGTCCTTCCAATATCCTCAATTAGAGAGAAGTCAGGCTATCACCATTGAAGATCAATTCCTACTTCTTTCAAGCACTCAAAGAGAAGAAATCAAGCCTACAAGCCAAGCTCCAAGATTTTCTTCTCTTAAGCTTCAAAGAGTTTATTTTTGTTCCATTTATTGTATTTTTCATCTTTGTTTCAAGTTTCTTGGGGTGAGAAACTTGGGTTAATCCAAGCCTAGAGTTGGACATTGTATGGTTTGATTGGTGAGCCAAAGTAAAAATTAATCGAGATTGATTGTTAGCCCAAGAAAACAATTATTGTATAGTTGTGGTTGGTGAGCCAAGGTCAAAACTAACTGGGTTAGACTATGAATCCAAGTAAAACAATTGGACTATAATCAAGCCTAGTTATTATAGTTGAATTCCTATGTGGTTTACTTAGGGAGTGGACGTAGGTGCTGAGTTTGGCACCAAACCACTATAAAATTATTGTGTTTGTGATTGTGTGTTTCTGTTCTATTGATTTCATTCATTGCACATTACATAACTTATTTGATTTGGCACTTAATTAGTTTAATCTACTCACATCTTAAGCTTAAAAAATTTGAAATACCTAATTCATCCCCCCTCTTGGGAAGCCATACTTGGGCAACAAGCAGCCACTATCTAGATATTATTTTTCTTTCTTTCTATCGACTGCAAGACACACCAGCAAACAAATATCAAGTGGAGGTTTTAGATACCCAAGTCATCTTGGGTCCTTTGGGGTTAGTAACCATGATTCTTTTAGAAACCCATACCTTCTTAATATTTAGACCATATCTTATTTTTCTAAAATTATAAATATAAGATTTGTGCCCAGGTTTTCCATAGCAAAAATAGATTGGTTTATATGGAGTTGAAGATGGATTATTTACAAAGAAATTTTTTAGAAATTTTTATTTTATTTTGAGTTCTAAAATCAATTTTAGCTTTGTTAAAAATAGTTTTTTGATTATTAAGTAATAATTATAGTTTTTCAAAACTTAATGTAAACTTATCAAATATAGGTTTATATTTTTTAAGTTCTTTCATTAGATTTTAGTTTTCTATAGAAATAAGCTCTTTTTCTCTCAATATTTCCTCTTTTTTCTTGATTAGATTTTGATTGATTCATTTTAGGTTTTTATTTTTTTAAGATTAACTTTTTAAGATCATCATACAATTCATAAAATGCTTCTTGCAATTTATCAAATGAAAATTCAGGTTGAGTGTCAAGTGTTACCCCACCCTCTTGAGCCATGAGATACAAATTGACTATTTCTTATTCCTCTTCATCTGAACTTGAATCTTTACTATCACTCCATATTGCCATCATTGCTTTTTTTTTTTTATTTTCTTGGAGGACTTTTTCAATAGAGGACAGTCTACCTTGAAATGACCTAGTTTCTTGCATTAGAAACATGTAGGCTGCTCCTTATCTTTGTCTTTTTCTCGATCTTTACTAGCTTCACCTTTGGAGAAGGATCTTCTATTGAAGTTTGGTCTTTTCTTCTTTATGAATCTTCTAAATTTTCTGGTTAGGAGAACCATTTCTTCATCATCATCTTCTTCCTCGAAATTTTTACTTTCTTCATCTTCTTCCTTTACTATGGACTTGAGGGCCACGATCTTCTTTTTCTTAACTTCATCTTCCAAATTTTGTTTCATGGTTAACTCATGTGTCATGAGAGAACCAAAAAGCTCTTCAAGGGGCAAGGTGTTGAGATCCTTAGCTTCTTGTATAGCCGTCACCTTCGCCTTCCAAGTTCAAGGAAGAGACATAAAACTTTTTCTCATAAGTTTACTATTAGTATATAATTTTCTAAGCTTTTGAGTCCATTTATAATATCAGTAAATCATGTAAATATTTTGGTAATGCTTTTAGTTGATTCCATTTTAAAAAATTCATACTTATGTACTAGCATATTTATTTTTAATTTTTTTTACTTGATTGGTATCCTCATGGGTAACCTCCAGTCTATCCCATATTTCTTTGGCTAAAATATAAGTAAAAATTTGATTAAATTCATTGGCATCAAGTGAGCAATAAAGCACATTCATTGCTTTAGTGTTCAATTAGGCAAACTTGTTATCATTTTCTTTCCAATCTCTTTCGGGTCTAGGAATTACATTACCTTCAATGCTAATTATAGATGTGTATGGTCCATTGATTATGACACTCCATGGATCATCATCAAGTGCTTGAATGAATATGCGCATGCATGCCTTCCAATATGTGTAGTTAGAACTATTAAACAAACATAGCCTATTTGCAGACCGCCCTTCCATTAGGAAGATATTTAATTGGATTGCTATCTTGATCAATTACTCTAAAATAATAAATAATATAAGAGCACCTGCTCTGATACCACTTGTTATCCAGAAGAACAATCCAAGAGGAGGATGAATTAGATTTTTCAAAAATTTTAGATTACTAAGTGTATGTGCAGAATTAGAATACTATTATGCTGAAAATATAGTGATTAAATGAGTAGAAAATAATAATAGCTAATGATGAAAATCACACACACAAAGCTATAAGATTTTTATAGTAGTTCGATGTCAAATCCAATATCTACGTCCACTCCTCAAGCACTCCACTGGAGAATTCTACTATAATCTCCAAGATTACAGCAAGATTATTTTTCTTTCGGATTCACAATCTAAACCTAGTTGGTTTTATAGGCTAACCAATCAAAACCTAATCCCAAGCTACTCCTAGGCTTGTACAAATCTAATTTAAGGCTTGGATAAGCTTATACCCTAAGTTGAAATATAAAAATTTTAGAATACAAAAATTTAAAACAATAGCAAACTCTTTTTAAAGAGTAGATTTGAGGCTTTGATGCACAAGCTGAGTAGTTGGAGGGCTTTTGCAATGAGTGCTCCCTTCGTTCTCTTGAGAATGCCTTGATTGCATAGCTAGTTGAATGGTTGAACAGCAATGAAGGCTCTTTAAAGCTCACTATTTAGACAACACAGTTTTTAAAATCTTGCTAATGTTTTCCACTTTCTTGCCTTTATATCTTGTGTTTCCAAGCCTTAATATAATCTTAGAAGCCTTCTAATCCAAGTTAAGAAGTCCAAAAATAGGTTTGTAGCTATTGAAATGCCAGAAAAGGTCATTTAGAGCATCCAAAATAAAATCTGGGCAGTTCTGAAAACTAGCTAAGGGCTGTCAGAAGCTCGAAAGTCAACTCCCCAAAGCCTTGAGTCGACTCCAGCTATAGAATGAAAAATTCTGACTCTCTTTATTTATGTCTCGTGCTAGTTGTGCATGCTGGAGTCGACTCTTGGACTTCATAACTCGACTCCAGTCATAGGGTAAAAAATTCAGCATTCTATTGTTGGACTCGTGCCTTTTCTAAGATGGGAGTTGGCTCTTTCTTTTTGTGAGTTGACTCCTCCGTGAGTCGACTCCTCCTTGACTCCTATGACAGGATTCGTACTAAAGTCTTCTATTTTGAGCTTGGTGCCTGTCTGAACCTATGAGTCAGCTCCTACCAATCTAGAGTCGACTCCTGATCTATGCCAAATGCTAAAACCATGCCAAATTTATCTTTAAACTTTCTTTGAGTTGGTTTATGACTCAATACTCTTTGAAAATATTTGGCTTGATCTCTTTTTTTTTCTCTTTCTTGATTCTTTCAATCATACATGGAGCATTATTGAAATAGATTCTTGTCTTCCTGAACTTTGTCTTAAATATTTCAACCAAATTGTTAGTACCAAAAATCGACTCAAATATTTTGTTATAGGGTCAACAAGATATGTACTAATTCTTTTGGTGGAAAAAGGAAGACTTTTGTATGCCAATCTTAGATATCTCATGCCCAAGAAAAAAGTAGTGGCGCACAAAAGTTGGCACCCCATATTTCTTACATTGAAAATATTCCTCTCCAGGTATTTGACCTAGACTAGGACTCTTCCTTTTCTCCCTATTTAAAAGGGATTAAGGCTTGGGGTTTTCATCAAAGTTTTACTATGGGATAGGGGTCTTAGGCATGGAAGTTGAGGCTCCAATTCTCTTGGGGCACGAGCTTTCTTTAGGACAACAAGTTAGTGTGTCCTGCTGAGAGAAAACAAAAGAGAGAAGAAAGGGTTCTTCTCTAGGATTTTAGATCATCCTCCTCAAACTTTAGAGAGAAAGGTGAGAAAGATCATCTCTCCCAAATCTTCCTCAAGTTTTTCATTCCTTGTAAGGTCCTACAGATCGGAAGAAAAAGAATCAAGATCAACCATTAAGGAGGGATCTGTAAAGTGCTAGCATGTTGTGTGGGTCTTTGATTGTCGAACCTTCGATCAGTCTTGAAGCCTCGTGTGGATAACCTATAGAGGCCGAATATTTTGTATGGCTCTAAGCAATGTTCTCATCTATAAAATCAGTGAGTGAAGTTCTTGATCCGCAATCAAGCATAGAGATCTAATCTCTATAGTGTACTAGATTAGATCTAGATCGGTATTGATGTGATCGATACATTTTAGCTCTATTTATTTTAAGATTTATTACATGCCTATATCATGTCATAAGATCCTAGATCTAGAAGTTTTTACATGCATTATTAGATTAATTTGATTAATCCATGTATTTTGCTTTTGCTATTTTTGAAAAAGTTTCAAAATCTATGCATGAAATTTTAGAACTTTTCGATCAATATGTATGCAATCGGATATGGCATACACACTAGGGATAGTGAATAGATACTGGTCTGATCCGAGAAAGAGCTACTAGAAGGTTGTAAAGATAATTCTTAAGTATTTGAGAAATACTATGGACTAGTGGCTCGTTTATGGAGAATTAGATTTAAAACTTGTGGAGTTTACAGACTTTAATTTTCAGTCTGATCATGACGATAGCAAGAGTGTATCAAGATATTTATTTATCCTGAATGGTAGAGCAATCTACTAGAAAAGTTTCAAGTAGCATACCATGGTCGACTCGATTTGCAAGACAAAATATATCGCAACATCCGATGCTACGAAGAAAGTCGTATAGTTGCAAAAATTCATCGATGCCCTGGGAGTGGCATCCTCCATTCATGGTCTAATTTTGCTCTATTGTAATAGCTCTAAAGCCATAGCTCAAGCTAAAGAACCAAAGTCTCATCACCGCACCAAGTATATTCTACACCGCTATCATCTTATCTAGGAGATTATAGATTGAGGTGACATTGAGCTTTTAAAGATCGACGGAAAAAAATAATCTGGCCAACCCATTCACTAAAGCCCTTGATGTCAACGAGTTTGACAATTACAAGTTGAAGATAGGTATATGATACTATATCAATTAGCTTTAGTCCAAGTGAGAGTTATTGAAAAATATATCCCAAAACCAATCATCTAAGTTGTAGATAGTTGTGCTCATTGTAAATATATATAAATTATAAATAAATAAAAGTTATTTTAACTTTTTCATCACATATGTATATCTTCTAATGAACTCTTGTGTTGTGATAAAGTCCTTAAAACTATATTAAATTAAAAAATGAAGATTTATCATTTAGTCCTTAAAAACTTGTTCATGATCAAATGATATGCTATTACTAGAATAATATCTAATATCAAGTGTAGATCATTCTGTGCCGTATGGATTGGTTGTCCTCTTAACTAAAGAGTGTGAAGATAGTGATATGGTATACATATGAGATGTAGGAATATATCTGCACTGAACGTGACTATTTTGGAGCACTCTGCAACAGTGTTTCCAAGGACTATGAGTGTTAGAAATTGTATCCCAAATCCAATCATCGAGCTTGTAGATAATTGAGATCAATTTTATAAATATATAAGAATCATTCATTAATAAAAATTATTTGGTATATTTCATCATAAGATTGTACATCTTTTAATCAAACTTCATTATTATGATGAAAGTCCTTAGAACTACTTCTGATATGATAAAGAAGGATTTATCATATGGTTCTTAAACTTGTTCATGACCAAATGATATAACATTAATAAGAACAATATTTGTATCAAGTATAGATCATTGTGTGCCATATAGATTGATTATCCTCTTAACTAAGGAGTGTGTTAACACTAGTATGGTATACAAGTGGAATATGACCTGCAATGAATGTGACCATTCTGGAGCACTCTGCTATCAAGAGTATTATCTGAGAGGATATGAATATAAGTATCCCTCTGATCTGAGATCACCAAGGTGACTTACAAGCAACTCACTATACTTTGGTACCAAACTATCTGAATTTTTAATTTAGTGATGGAAGATTTTTGGATGAAGTTAAGTACTTGCTAAGTCAGTATGTGAGTCAACATGAGATTGACCACTCTAAGTAAAATTGGAGAGAATGTCTCAATATATTTTAATTTAGCAAAATCTTGATCAGAATAATCCTTGTGAGAATCACAGGATGAGTAAGTTAAGACACTATAAGGATTACTGATCAAGAGTTGACAACAAACTCTGATATTTTTTTAAACATTATTGGTCAAAGGGATGAAATATATGATACCATATTCTAGTAGGTTATGGATTTTGCTTCGCTACATTTGACTCTATCCAATTATCGGGTACCATGGCTAGGTGATCACTTTGATTGGTATAGGAAACCTATTTCTATGCTACCGACTTAGTGTTCGAACCTATGGGTCACACATACAAAATTTTCAATCCAATCATATGGCTAACCAATGATTATGAATCATTGAAGAATGTAATTATCAATATAATTGATAACTAACCTAATACAATTAATTAAGATAGATTAATTAATAATTAAATTATTAATTGACTTCATTATGAGGATTAGATTAAGACTAATTGAATTTGATTCAATTAGGTCAGATCCAATTAGGTTATTGGATGATCTAATTGCTATGAAAGATGAAATTTTGATTTGATCAAATCTTGGATTCAATTAATCCTTGATTTAATCAAGAGATTAAGAGCTTAATTAGATTAGGTTAACTCATGTTTGGATTTGATCAAATAAGATTTGATTAAGGACCAAATTTGATGAGATCACTTGAACCGCACCATTCCTTGTGCCTAGCCCTAATTGTCGCACCCTATTCTCCACGTACAAAAGGTTTGTGCATGTGATATCTAGATGCCTAGCACCTTGTCACTCACTCTTTGTTAGGGTTTGGATTTTGGAAAGGTTTCAATTCAAAAAAGTTTTGAATTGAACTTCATTCCAATCTCCAACTCTATGTTTCAACACTCTATATATTTAGTCCTTTATGAGACAAAGAGCATCAGAAATATAGAGAGCTTTTTTTGGGCGTTAGAAAACCAGAGAGAGTCTCTAGGCTAAGTGTTAAGGTAGGCATCCTAGGCATGTGAATTTTAGAGGAAATCATTCCTCTATTGGGGAGAAAGCTAGGGTTTTGTGAGAGAAACAAGAGAAGGCTATTCTCTTATTACAAACCATCCTCTTCTTCTTTTATTATTTAGCCACTAAAGGAGTTTTCATAAAAAGCTAGCACTCTAGGATCTGGCAGATTGGGCTTTGTGTGGATATTCTTAAAGGCCATTCGTGTGCACAACTGAAGCAATGAACGTGATCTACACAAATAACAATCATCGCATCAAGTTCAGGTATGAGATTCAATCTCATAATCTTTTGTTTTATATTTTATATGCATGATATCATATCATAGATCCTGGTAAGGAATGTTTATAGATTAGATCTAATGCATGTTTAGATTAAAAAGTTTAATCTAAAGTATTCTACTATTTTATTTTCGAAAAAGTTTTGAAAATCATGTATGAAACCTCCTCCCTTCTCTAATAGTGGTATCAGAGCATCTGGTTTCTCGTATGATATGATATGCATATATAGCTAATAAAATCTAAATTTTTGATGCATAAGATGCATAAGATCTAATGTAGATGAGATCTAAAATTTTTAAATCATATCTGAAAATGATTAGATTAGTTTATTTTCTTATAACTTAGTATTTGAATTGGGTAAATCACTAATTAAGCTATCCAGTCAAAAGAGAAAGAAGGGTTTAAAGGTCCTCTCTTCCTATTCGATAGGATCTCTTATGGCATATAAGGATGCTACTATGATTTTTGATGATGAAGAAATATAAAAGGAACAAAACTTACTTTCCTACAAAATCATAGATTTGTGAAACCCAAGGATTGTTTATATTTGATATAAAAGATACATGAAAAGTTGAATCTAATTATTAAGAATAAAATCTGAAATCATAAATAAGTTTAGATGAGATCTAAAATTGATTTATGATTAATTTTATTAAATTTTATATAAAAATTAGAAAGTCTGAAATTCTGCAATTATTGTTGGCATACCTGCAGGGGTCGACCCTTTTTCCTTGTTCGAGTGAACCCCAGTCCCTAAGGGTTGATCAATTTCTTGAAGGAGTCAGCCTATTTACTGTAGAGAAAATAGCTCTTTATTTCACCATAGAGGTCGACCTATGGGTCGACCTACTATGAGGAGTCGACTCCAACCAGGGAAGGGTCGACCCCAATTACAAAGCAGAATATTTTTGCATAAAATTATATAACATTATTTTACAAGATTGAAAGATTTTCAATGTTCATAAACTTAATTGAGGATTAAGCTATAAAATCAAGAGATCTAGATTGAAGAATCAAATATCTAAAGGCCATATTCATAAACCTTGGGATTATGGGATTAGCTCAGATCAGGCTCCATTAACTAGGTTAGACCTAGGGATAGAAATCGTATAGATGATGCACTAAGTAATTGATCAATCTAATTAATTATTAATTAAGATTAGGTTAATTCTTCTCTTAATTAATTTTCAATAGTTGTAGTTGATCAAGTCATATTTCTACCAAATGGATCTTGATTGTTGCTTAGTGGTCGAGCCTGAATTATTAGGTGGATCAAATCAAAACTAATTAACTAGATAGTGTCTAAGATAAGTTTGGTAGTCTAGATCGATGGTCTTTAATTAGGAGCTACTCGTACTGATGAGTCTTTGATGAGTTAATGGCACATCCCTCCCACTGATCTCACTTAGCTGACCATCCTGATAGATTATATTTTGATTAGATCATTTAATAAATTTGAGTTAACTCATGTCACTAAGGTTGATCAATGTGACTGATTTAGGTGCCAATTAATTGGCTGATGTCTTTAATTCTCTTTATGACTTAGTGAAGTCAGTGGAAGGATTATTGATTGTTGCTTAACCTTTTCTCTTCATCTCATGATGAATCCTCTAAATTATTAGGTCCATAAAATAAAATTGTTATGGTGATACTTAACAAGATCATAACCTTCCATTAAGTTGGATGATAATAGATCCATTAGTCTGATAATCATTGGAGGTCCAAAAGCCTAATGCTCATCTACTATTGGAATTATCATTCATAACATGATAATTTAGTTACTCTTTTCGATAGATGGTTGGGTTAGTCAGCCAATATTAGGCCTAATCATTTGTTTGTTAGGTGCACGCAGTTGATCATGTTAATGGTTAGACCTAACCAGACCTTATAGAGAAGACCAAAGTCAACTGAAAATATTCCTAAGGCAAAATTAAATACTAGAAGTTATTTGGAGAAATAATTAGTTGAGAACCTACCTACTAATGCATATGGGTAGATTGGCCAAAGTCAGGCTTATATATAGTCGGTGTAGATTCTAGTACCCACTAAGAAATTAATATAATTTCTCAAATTAAAGGTAGAGGCTACCAATTTGTATAAAATAGTAGAAGAACCTTCAGACTAAAGTCGATGTCTTTAGGATTAATTGATTCATATATTAATAAGGTCTTTGTTTTTCCTTTCAGATATGGCTAATTTTTTGTCTATCCATTCATTATTAGATAATGAAAAGTTAATGGGATCGAATTTCGATAGTTGGTATCGAAAGCTCAAGATTGTCTTGGAGCATGAGTGGATCCTTTATATGATAATGAATCCAACACCTGAGAAACCTACACTAAACATGCATAGTATAGTCAAAGATATTTATCAAAAGTGGCTCAATGACTGAATTGCTATTTGATGCATTATGCGGGTGGCCATGAGCAACGAATTCAGCCACAAGTTTGAGGATGCTCAACCAGAGGATATGCTACAAGTGTTGCAAGAATTCTTTGACACTCCAAATGACATTGAGAGGCACAAAACTAGTTGTGCCATCTTCAATGCTAGGATGAAGGAGGGAGCGTCGATTATAAATCATGTATTGTACATGATGGAGATGATCGAGTGCCTGAGCAAGCTTGGACTTTTCGAGCAATAGCAGCTTGAGAAGGATGTGATACTGAATTCATTACCCAAGTCTTATCTTCCTTTTCTTAGTCATTATAGAATGATGAAGCCTATAGTGAACTACCATGGTCTATTGGGTTGCTGTAGACTTTTGAGAAAGATCACCAGCTCTAGAAGGAGATGATGAATTTGGTGAGAGGATCTTCTTCTAGTTATCGACACTTTGGAAAAGAAAAGAAGAAAAAGAAGAAGAAGAATAAGAAGGTACAAAATACTATGACATCTCAACCTAGTCAGATCAAGAAGTCCAAGTCTGACCAGAGTTAGGTAGAATGCTTCTATTGTAAAAAGCAAGAGCACTGAAAGAGAAACTATCCTCTGTACATTACCTCATTAGATCCAAACAAGCCAAATAAGAGAAAAAAGTAAGCTGTTACTGGACAAGGTATTTATATGATAATGTCTTGTAATTTTTTCATTTATGATTCTACTATCTGGGTATTAGATATCAGTAGTCCTATTAATATTTGTAATTCATTGTAGGGATTTTAGGTTAGTAGAAGATTTAAAGACAACGAGAGATTCTTGAATGTTGGAGATGAAAGATCAATTTCAATTCTAGCTTTAGAAATTATCAAGCTTGTCTTCAAATCAAATATCATTATTCTTAGTGATCATTATTTTTGTTCTAATTTCTTATTAAATATTATTTCTATAGGCCAATTGACCATGAACGGTTATGAATTTTTAATAAAGAAAGATCATTATGAATGATATTACTGTGAAGCATGGATAAATTAACAATGATGTTTACTTGTTATCACAGCTTGATAGTATAGTATACATGTCTAGCAAATATCGTAGAACAAATGATGTCTCAAATATCTATCTTTGGTACTGTAGGCTAGATCATATTAACAAGAATAGGATAAATAGGTTAGTATAAGAGGGCATCCTTGAAGTCGATGATTGTGAATTACTACCAACCTGTGAGTCCTATTTGCTTGGGAAGATGACCAAGTCATCTTTTACTGAAAAAATGAGCGATCCAGTGAGCTTCTGGGTCTCACACATACTAATGTACGTAGATCTATGAACATAAGTGCTAGAGATGGATATGACCATTTTATTATATTTATAAATGACCTATCGAGGTATGAGTACATCTATCTTATGAAGCATGAGTCTGAATTATTTGAAATATTCAAATGATTTCATACTGAAATAGAGAAACAAACTAGTAAAAAATATCAAAATTCTTCAATTAGGTCAAGAAGGTGAATATCTTACTGGTGAGTTTTTGATATATCTGAAAGAGAATAGGATTCTCTCCTAATGGATCCCTCCTGGGACACCACAACTTAATGGTATATCTGAAAGGAGGAATCAGACCTTATTGGACATGGTTCAGTCCATGATGGACTTTGCAAGTATGCCGATCTTCTTTTAAAGATATACACTAGAGCTAGCTTGTTACTTACTGAATAGGGTTCCAAGTAGGTCTGTAAGTAAAATATCATATGGGATATGGATAAGATGTAAGCCCATGCTCAAACACCTTAAGGTCTAGGGTTATCTAATTTATGTCAAGCATTTGAAAACAGACAAACTTGGACAAAGGTCTGATAGATATCTATTTGTAAAGTATCCCAAAAAGACCAAAAGGTATTACTTCTACCATACTGAAGAACAAAAGTTGTTCATCAGCAATGTTGGTGCGAAATTTGGTTGACGCCAGATTGAGCTGGAGTTGAGGAAGAAGAGGTCACCATCCAAAGTTTCGCCCAAAGTCGGTGGTGGTAGCTCTGATGGGACCCTCCGATGATCAAGTTAGCTCTTTTGGCCAATAGAAATAGAGTGCTCAGGAAAGAATTCAGCAGAATTTTAGGAAAGAAGAAGAGAGCTTAGAGAAAATGAATCTGAAGGATCTCTTTTTATAGATGGAGTCTGTAGCGGACTGATAGTAACAGCCATAATCGTCTGATAGTGGGCCGCTTGGGGCCGCATGGGGTTTGCTACGGAGAGAGAGGTGTCACCTATAGCAAATTGATAGTGACAGTCATGACCGTCCGGTAGTGGGCCGCTCGGAGCAGCATGAAATTTATTACGGAGAGAGAGATGTCGTCTATCGTGATGTGCCCGTTCGTCGAGATTTAATAGTCAAAGTTCGAAGGAAGCAGGCATTGGTTGATGAAGAACTTTGACATATATCAATTTCAGAAGAGTTTGGACTCCTCAAGAAAATACGGTTGAAGAAGAAATTTGGAAGGAGTTCGGCTCCTAGAGAAATCCGACTGAAGGAGAAGTCTGGCAGGAGTTTGGCTCCTATAAAAATCTGACTGAAGGAGAAGTCTGAAAGAAGAATCTGATTGAAGGAGAAGTCTGGAAAGAGTCTGACTGATGGAGAAGTCTGGATGGAGTTCAACCGCTATAGAAGTTTGGCTGTTTGAAGGAGTTCGACTAGGATTCAACCGCTGGAGGAAGTCCAGGAGGGGTTCGACCATTGGAGGAGTTTGAAAGGGGTTCAATCATTGGAGGAGTTTGGCTGTTTGAAGAAGTTTAGCTGGGGTTCGACCGCTGGAGGGAGTTCGAGAGGGGTTCGACCGCTGGAGGAGTTTGGCTGCTAAAGAAGTTTGGCTGGGGTTCGATTGTTGAAGGAAGAATTTTTTATCGAAGCTCTTCCATGATTACCAGTTGTATTAGGCTAAGCATCAGATTGGACTTTGACGGAAGTGAAGTTTATCCCTAATAATAGTTCCTCCACTCCCAAGTTCAAAATTCGAAAGAAGGGAGTACAAAAAGAAAACTATCGAAATCCTTTTTTGGACTCTACATCCATTGAGATTGAAGCTCGGGGAAGATCTTATCTCCTGCTGAGGTTGAAGGAGATCTTATCTCCTATTGAGGTTGATGTTGAAGCTCAGGGGAGATCTTATCTCCAGCCGAGGTTGAAGAAGATTTTATCTCCTATTGAGATTGATGTTGAAGCTCGAGAAAGATCTTATCTCCAGCCGAGGTTGAAGGAGATCTTATCTCCTATTGAAGGGTTGGAGCTCGAAAGAGATCTTATCTCTAATCGAGATTGAAGAAGATCTTATCTCCTATTAAAGTTGATGTTTAAAGCTCGAGGAAGATCTTATCTCTAGTCGAGGTTGAAGGAATCTTATCTCCTATTGACGTTAAGTTGAAGCTCAGGAGAGATCTTATCTCCAACCGAGGTTGAAAACAAATCTTATCTCCTATTAACATTGAAGTTGAAGCTCAGGGAAGATCTTATCTCCAGTCGAAGTTGAAGGAGATCTTATCTCCAATTGAGGTTGAAGGAGATCTTATCTCCTATTAAAAGGTTGGAACTCAGAGGAGATCTTATCTCCAATCGAGGTTGAAGAAGATCTTATCTCCTATTGAGGTTGATGTTGAAGCTCGGGAGAGATCTTATCTCTAGTCGAGGTTGAAGGAGATCTTATCTTTTGTTGACATCGAAGTTGAAGCTTGAGGGAGATCTTATCTCCAGTCGAGATTGAAGGAGATCTTATCTACTATTAAAGGGTTGGAGCTCGAGGAGATCTTATCTCCAATCAAAGTTGAAGAAGATCTTATCTCTGTTGAGGTTGATGTTAAAGCTCATGGGAGATCTTATCTTCAATCGAGGTTGAAGGAGATCTTATCTCCTGTTGAAGTTGAAGTTGAAGTTGAAGCTTGGAGGAGATCTTATATTCAATCGAGATTGAAGAAGATCTTATCTCCTATTGAGGTTGATGTTTAAAGCTCGAAGGAGATCTTATCTCCTGTTGACGTTTGAAGTTGAAGCTTTGGGGGAGATCTTATCTCCAGCCGAGGTTGAAGGAGATCTTATCTCCTATTGAAGGGTTGGAGCTCGAGGGAGATCTTATCTCTAGCCGAGGTTGAAGAAGATCTTATCTCCTATTGAGGTTGACATTGAAGCTCGGAGGAGATCTTATCTCCAACCGAGGTTGAAGGAGATCTTATCTTCTATTGACGTTAAAGTTGAAGCTCAAGAAAGATCTTATCTCTAGTCGAGGTTGAAGAAGATCTTATCTCCTATTGAAGGATTGCAGCTCGAGGGAGATCTTATCTCTAGCCGATGGTTGAAGGAGATCTTATCTCCTGTTAAGATTGACGTTGAAGCTCGAAAAAAGATCTTATCTCTAGCCGAGGTTAAAAGATATCTTATCTTCTATTGACGTTGATGTTGAAGTTCGATGGAGATCTTATCTCTCTAGCCAAGGTTGAAGGAGATCTTATCTCCTATTGAAGGGTTGGAGCTCAGGAGAGATCTTATCTCCAGCTGAGGTTGAAGAAGATCTTATCTCCTATTAAGATTGACGTTGAAGCTCTGGGAGATCTTATCTCTAGCCGAGGTTGAGGAAGATCTTATCTCCTGTTGACGTTGATGTTGAAGTTCGAGGGAGATCTTATCTCTTGCCGAGGTTGAAGAAGATCTTATCTCCTATTGAAGGTTTGGAGCTCGGGGGAGATCTTATCTTCAGCCGAGGTTGAAGGAGATCTTATCTCCCATTGAGGTTAACGTTGAAGCTCAGAGGAGATCTTATCTCTAGCCAAGGTTGAAGGAGATCTTATATCCTGTTGATATTGAAGTTGAAGCTCGGGAGAGATCTTATCTCAAGTCGAGTTGGAGCCTCTCTTCTCGTTCTCCACCTATCTTAAATAACTAAAGGTCTTTGACTTACTCATGTTAGGATGAGGTTCTCCTCCTATTTTAAATAATCAAAGGTCTTTGACTTGCTCATGTTAGGATGAGGTTCTCCTCTTGTTCCTAATATGGCAATGAAGGCACAAATGTGCTGTTAAACGGGCCTCTCTCCTCCTTCTATCTTAAATAATCGGTGGTCTTCGATTTGCTCATGTGTGGATGAGGTTCTCCTCCTATTCCTAACATGGCAATAGGGGCACAGATGGGTCATTGAATGAGCCTCTCCCCTCCTCCTATCTTAAATAATTGGAGGTCTTCGACATGCTCATGTTAGAATGAGTGTTAGGATGAGGTTCTCCTTCTATTCTTAACATGACGATAGGGATACAAATAGACCATTGAATGAGTCTCTCCCCTCCTTCTGTCTTAAATAATCGAAGGTCTTTAACTTGCTCATGTTAGGATGAGGTTCTCCTCCTATTCCTAACATGGCACTAGGGGCACAGATGGACCATTGAATCGGCCTTTCCTCTCCTTCTGTCTTAAATAATCGAAGGTCTTCAACTTACTCATGTTAGGATGAGATTCTTCTTCTATTCCTAGCATGGCAATAGAGGCACAGATGGACCGTTGAACGGACCTCTCCCCTCCTCCTATCTTAAATAACCAGAGGTCTTCGACTTGCTCATGTTAAGATGAGGTTCTCCTCCTATTCCTAACAAGACCACTTTTGATTGCTTCTTTCCTATCATCACATAGTTTTTGCACCAAGAAATAATAATGTTGAAATGGAGGAGTTTTATTGGAGAAAAATTTATGGTAGCACATTCTTAGATTTTCTAACTTTTAAGATTGTGGGAGCATTGTTCCTCCAAGCTCCTTTAGGCAATAAGCTCCAGGCCGAACGACCTCTTCTATTTCATATGGATCTTTCCAATTTGGGGCAAGCTTTCCTTGGCTCTAAGGCCAAAAGATGGCGGCTTGCCGAAGCACTAAGTCCCCTAGAGATAGTGTTGACAATGTCGAGAGGCAGCCGATCTCTTTGTTGTTTCTCTCTTCTTGGTGGTTCTGGCTATGGCAATGTCCTCGGTCAATCTTTTTCTGCTTCAGACCGACGTCTGTGGAGCATTGAGGGGGCCATAGTTGTGAAACCTTCTGGGGGGAGAACTTTGTCGTGCCCTTCTATCGGGGCTTCTTTGACGATGAGCTCGAGGAGGAGTTCAGGCTCGCTTGCGCTCAAGGGAAGTTCATGAACGTGGCCAAACTTTATTTTACCCTCCATCAGCTGTGGGTTTATTAGACTTGAAGGCCAAACTTTGTCCGTCCACCGCTCTCCTACAGCTTTCTCATCCTTCAACTTGAAGGCTTCTTCCACTCGGGCATATTCTTCAGTCTGAGCTAGCAAATCGGTAAAGTTCTTGAGGTAGTTCTTCTTCAGAAAAAAATAGCAAATCATTATTCTGAAGGCCGCCCTTGAGCGTGGCCATTGCAACAGATTAGTCCAAGTTTCAGACCTCCAATACAGCAACATTAAATTGGGTAACATAAGCTTGGATAGATTCTCCCTCCTTTTGCTTGATATTCATTAGAAAATTCAAACCTCGGTGGGAATGTCGGCTGCTAATGAAGTGAGCCATAAACTAATGGCTCATCTGATCAAAAGAGAAGATCGTATCCGACTTCAATATCGAGTACCAGTTTCTTGCTGCTCCCTTTAAGGTAGATGAAAAAGCTCGGCATAAGATGGCATCTAGTGCACCATGGAGCAGCATCATGGTCCAAAAAGCCTTCAGATGATCGATCAGATCAGAGATTCCATCGTAGCTTTCAAATTAGGAAAGCTTGAAGTTTGACGAAATGGGTTCTTACATAATTCAGGAAGAGAAAGGAGGATCGGTGCAGACATCATCATGGTGAGCCGGGGTGATGTGGTGGAGTTTCTCAATCCGTTGATCCATCTTTCATAGTTTTCAATCAAGGACGTCATCTCAATTACAGATTTTGGAAGGCTTCTGACTGTAGATGGGAAAGATCTCTTTTGAAGAAGAAGCATGATCCAAACAAGGATCCTCTGCTCTCTATTTTTTTCTCCTAGGGGCGATGGGTATGCTAGCCTAAGTACTCCTTCTTGGAACCAATTTCTGACATCACGATGGCGGATTTTCTAACAAAATCACCACCGAGGGTTGCCACATGGTCTGCACCATTTTGGTGAGGCTCTGAATCTACTGCATCAGCAGATTAAACTATTCTGGATCTACCATGATCGTCGATGGAGGAGGAGGTTGAAGCATCGATGATGGGGCAGAAATGGATGGATCTAGCTCAGATCTGATGATAGAAGTGGCAGATCTTTGGATAGTCACCTTCTTTGAAGGTATTTCTTAGGATTGAGGGAGAGGATGGAGATGAACTTTGAAGAAGAAGATCTACAGGATCGACTGAGCACTCCGTTAAGAATAAGAGTACCTCAAAAATAGAGATCCTTCTTCTAGCGCCAATTCTGTTAGTGTGAAATCTAATCGATTTTGGATCGAGCTAAAGTTAAGAAAGAAGAGATCACCATCGATGACCTACAAAATAAAGTTCCACCCGGAGTCAGTGGTGGTGGCTTCAACGGGACCCTCAAACGATCAAGTCAACTCTTCTGACCAACAGAAATGGAGTGCTCATAAAAGAATTCAGTAGAATTTTGGAGAAGGAGAAGAGACCTTAGAGAAGATATATCTGAAGGATCTCTTTTTATAGACGAAGCTTATAGCAGACTGATAGTGATAGCCATAACTATCTGATAGTGGGTCGCTTGAGGCTGCATGGGGTTTGCTATGGAGAGAGAGGTGTCACCTATAGTAGAATGATAGTGACAGCCATGATCGTTCAGTAGTGAGCCACTCGGGGCCGTGTGGGGCTTGCTACGGAGAGAGAGGTTTCGCCTGTCGTGATGTATCCATTCATCGAGATTTAATAGTCAAGGTTTGGTGGAAGTAGACGTTGGTTGATGAAGAACTTTGACATATATCAATTTCAGAGGAGTTTGAACTCCTAAAGGGAATATGATTGAAGGAGAAGTCCAAAAGGAGTTTGGCTCCTGGAGGAATCCGACTGAAGGAGCAGTCCAAAAGAAATTTGGCTTCTGAAGAAATCCGACTGAAGAAGAAGTTTGGAAGAAATTTGGCTCTTGGAGGAATCCAATTGAAGGAGAAGTCCGAAAGAAGTTTGACTCCTAAAGGAATCCGACTGAAGGAGAAGTTCGAAAGAAGAATTCGATTGAAGAAGTCTGAAAGAAGTCTGGCTGATGGAGAAGTCTGGATGAAGTTCGATCGCAGTAGGAGTTTGATTGTTTGAAGGAGTTCGGCTGGAGTTCAACCACTGGAGGGAGTCCGAGAGGGGTTCGATCGCTGAAGGAGTTTGAAAGGAGTTCAGCCGCTGGAGGAGTTTGGCTATTTGAAGGAGTTCGACTGGGATCCGACTGTTGGAGGGAGTTCGGGAAGTGTTCGACTGCTGGAGCAGTTTGGCTGCTAAAGGAGTTTGGCTGGGGTTTGACCGTTGGATGGAGAATTTTTGATCGAAGCTCTTTTATGATTACCAGTTGCATTAGACTAAGCATCAGATTAGACTTTGACGGGAGTGAAGTTTATCCCCAACAAGCAATAAAGCATCCTTTTCGGAAAAAGAGTTCCTTGGAAAAGAAACTAGTGCTTCTAAAGTTGAACATAAGAAAGTTTGATAGGTAGAAGAATTGACACTAGTGACTAAATCTGAATCAGATTTGATAAGATCAAACTCGAACCTAGTATAGAGCCATCCTTAAGGCGATTTGGTAGAGTATCATATCAGCAAGATAGATACTACGATTTTTTGATTTGAGATGGTAATCCTATTAATCTCGATGAGAATGATGATGATCCAATCACTTATATGGATGCAATGCAAAGATCTGATTCTAAAAAATGGCTGTGAGCCATGATCTGACAAAGTGTCCATGAAAGTCAATAATGTATGGATATTAGTTGATCCATCTGAAGGAGTAAAATCAATAGGATGTAAGTGAATCTTTAAAAAGAAAAAGAGGCACAGACAAGAAGGTGAAGACCTATAAAGCCTGTCTGTTTATGAAGGGATACCATCAGCATTATGGTATTAACTATGATGAGATATTTTCTTCCATGGCAATGCTAAAATTTATTCAGATCATGCTTGCGATAACTACACATTTAGACTATAAGAACTGACAAATGGATGTGAAAATAGCTTTTCTAAATAGAGAGCTAGAAGAAGAGGTATATATGATACAATCTGAAGAGTTCACATCCACAAATAAGTCTAAGATATGTTAGCTTCAAAGATACATCTATGGATTGAAGTAGGCATCTCGGAGTTAAAACATGCATTTTGATAAGATGATCAAAATGTATGGCTTCATTAAGAATGGAGGGAAATCTTGCATCTATCAATGGATAAATGGTTCAATAATAGTATTTCTCGTTCTGTATATGAATGATATTCTCTTAATCGAGAATATTTTTTTTGGCATTATACGAAATAAAGATTTGGTTATCATATTAGTTCTCTATGAAGGACTTAGGAGAAGCATCCTACATCCTAGGAATGAAGATCTATAGAGATAGATCTAAAAGATTGCTTGAGTTATCCCAGTCTGTGTATATAGACATTATGCTAAAGTGGTTCAGCATGGAGAATTTCAAGAAAGGCTATCTTGGCTATGAAATTTTTCTTTCAAAGAAGGATTGTCCGACAACTCCTTAAGAGAGAGACCGTATGAATAGAATTATATATGCTTCGATAGTAGATTCTATAATATATGCCATGACATGTACAAGACCAAATGTGGCATACTCACTAGGTGTAGTGAGCATATACCAATCTGATGTACAAGAGAACTATTGAAAGGTTGCTAAAATCATCCTTAAGTATTTGAGAAATACTAAGGATCAATGGTTTGTTTATGAAGAATTTGACTTGAAACTTATGAGATATACTAATTGCAGCATTCAGTAAGATACTGATGATAGCAAAAGTACATCGAGATTTATATTTACCCTAAATGGTGGTGTGGTTTGTTGGAAAAATTTCAAGTAGCACACTGTAGCCGATTCAGTATGCGAGACAGAGTATATTACTATATTAGTACTACAAAGAAAGTTGTATGATTGTGAAAGTTCATCAACAAACTCAGAGTGGCACCCTCCATTGAGGGTCTAGTTTTGCTGTACTGTGATAGTACTAGAGTCATAGCTCAAGCGAAAAAACTAAAGGCCCATCAATATATAAAATATATTCTATGCTACTACCATCTTATCTGAAAGATCATGAAATGAGATGACATCAATCTTTAGAAGATCGATGAAAAGAAGAACCTAGCTGATCCATTCATTAAAGTTCTTACAATCAAGGAGTTCAAAAATCATAAATCAAAGATGGATATATGATACTATGCCGATTGGCTTTAATTCCAGTAGGAGTTATTAGAAATTATGTACCGAATCTAATCATCTAGCTTATAGATAATTGAGATCAATTTTATAAATATATATGAATTATTTATTAATAAAAGTTATTTGACATATTTCATCATAAGGTTGTACATCTTTTAATCAAACTCCATTGTTATGATGAAAATCCTTAGAACTACTTCTGATACGATAAAGGAGGATCTATCATGTAGTTCTTAAACTTGTTCGCGATCAAATGATACAATATTAATTAGGACAATTTTGTATCAAGTATAGATCATTATGTACCATATAGATTGGTTGTCTTTTTATTCAAAGAGTGTATTGATACTGGTAATGCATATAGGTGGAATATGATCTGCACTGAACAAGACCATTCCAGAGCACTCTACTGTCAATAATATTATCTAAGAGGATATGGGTATAAGTATTCCTCCAATCTAAGATTTTTAGGTAATTTACAAGCAACTCACTATACTTTGGTATCAGACTATCTAAATTTCTAATTCAGTAATGAAAGATTTCTACGTGCAGTCAAGTACTTATTAAGTCGATGCATGAGTCAAGATAGGATTGACCACTTTAAATAGAATTGAAGAGAATGTCTTAATGTATTTTAACTTAGCAGAATCTTGATCGAGATAATCCTTGGAAGAGTTACAAGATTGAGTAGGTTGAGACACTTTAACGATTACTAATCAAGAATTGATAGCAAACTTTGATGTTTTCTTGAGCATTATTGGTCAAAGGGATGAATTATACGATAACCATATTACAATATGTTATGGATGTTGCTTCACTACATTCGACTCTATTTAGTTATCGGGTACCATAGCTAGATGGTTACTTCGATTGGTATAGAAAATTAATTTCTATGCTATCGACTTAGTGTTTGAACCTATGCGATTATACATATATAGAAGTTTTGATCCAATCAGGTGGCTGATCTATGATTATGAATCATTGAAGAATGTAATTATCAATATGATTGATAATTAATCTAATATAATTATTTAAAAAAATTAAGTAATAATTATATTATTAATTGACTCAATTATGAGTATGAGATCAAGATTAATTGAATTGAATTCAATTAGGTCTGACCCAATTAGGTTATTGGATGATCTAATTGCTAAGAAAGATGATTCTAATTTGATCAAATCTTGGACTCAATTGATCCTTGATTTGATCAAGAGATTAAGAGCCTAATTGGATTAGATTAACTCATGTTTGGATTTGATCAAATAAGATTTGATTAAGAACCAACTTGGATGAGATCCTAGAGTCCAAAACTTGGACTGCACCATTCCTTGTGCCTAGCCCTAGTTGCCATGCCCTATTCTCCATGCACAAAAGGTTTGTGTGGGTGAGATCTGGATGCCCACCCCCTTGCCTCCCACTCTTTGTTAGGGTTCAAATTTTGGGAAAGTTTCGATTCAAAAAGGTTTTGAATTGAACTTTGTTCCAATCTCCAACTCTATGTTTCAATATCCTATATATTTAGCCCTTTGTGAGACAAAGAGCATCAGAAATATAGAGAGCTTTTGGTCATGAGAAAATCATAGAGAGTCTCTGGGCATGAGACTTAGGGTGGGTGTCCTAGGCATGTGAATTTTAGAGGAAATCATTCCTCTATTGGAAAGAAAGCTAGGATTTTATGAGAGAAACAAGAGAAGGTTGTTCTCTTCTTACAAACCATACCCTTCTTCCTTTATTATTCAGCCATTAAAAGAGTTTTCACAAGAAGCTAGCACTCTGAGAGCTGATGGATCGAGCTTCGCATGGATACCCTTAGAGGCCATTTGTATGCATGGCTGAAGCAACGAACGTAATCTACACAAGCAACGATCGTCGCATCAAGTTCAGGTATGAGATTTGATCTCATAATCTTTTATTTTAGATTTTATTTGCATGATATCATATCATAGGTTCTAGTAAAAGATATTTATAAATTAAATCTAATACATGTTTATATTAAAAGGTTTAATCTAAAGTCTTCTACTATTTTATTTTTGAAAAAATTTAAAAAAACATGCATGAAATTCTCACACTTCTCCAACAATAGGTATAAGTGTCCCTCAGATCTGAGATCACCATGATGACTTGCAAGCAACTTATTTTACTTTGGTATCGGACCACCTAAATTTCTAATTCAATGATAGAAGATTTTTGGATGTAGTCAAGTACTTGTTAAGTTGATGCATAAGTCAAAATGGAATTGACCACTCCAAGTAAAATTGGAGATAGTACATCACTGTATTTTAATTTACCAAAATCTCGGTTGGAATAATCCATGTGATGGATATAAAAGATTGATTTACAATATAGATGACTCATTTAGGGTTGATAATTAAACCCAAAATCTTCCTGAGTTCTTGAGGTCAAAGAAATGAATTATATGATAACCATATGTCTTCAGGTCCTTGAATGTTGTATTGCAATCATTTGACCTATCCGAACACCGAGTACCATTGCTAGATGATGATTTTGATTAGTATAGAAAATTGTTCCTATGCTACTAGCTTAGGTTGGAACTTATAGGGTCATACTCAAAAAAAGTTTCTAACTGATCATGTGACTGGCAAACGATTGAGAATCACTTAAGGGTTAATCATCAATCAATTAACCTAGTGCAAAAGTTGAAATAAATTAATTCACTAAGGGTTAGTAAATTATAGAAGGATTAATTAATAATTAGATTGCTGATTAACTTAATTTGATTGAGTAATAAGGATTAGATCAAGCTTAATTGAATTGGATTCAATTTGGTTTGACCCGATTAGGTTATGAGATGACCTAATCACCAAGGGTGTATGGTTTCTGATTTGATCAGATCTTTGGCCCAATTAATTAAGTTTAATTAAGATTATTAGAAGCCTAATTAAATTAGGTTTACTATTATTTATTTAGGTCTAACTAAATGAGATTTGGTTGGAATAAATTAAGAGTCCAAAAGTTTGGGACTACACCCATGCGCCATGTCTATTTCCATGCCATCTAATTCTCTAGGCAAAAGAGAGTTTTGCACATAGAATTCTCATGCCTAGAACCTATTAGATGCCCACTCTTAGAGTCCTAATGATTGGGAAAAGGTTGAGCTTGAATTTTATTCAAACTAGCCCTTATCTTGATCATGACTCATCAACCTTATCCCTCGTGACCGCCCCCTTTAAGAAGCTGTAGGGTTTTATGCGACAAACAACTTTTGGCTTCAATTTTCCACCAAGAGAAAGGGTTCTCATAGAGGGGCGCAAGGCAAGGGTGGGCGTGAGATTGGGAGGGCTTCTTCCTTGGCATGAGATCTAAAGGAAACTAGTTCCTCCTAGGTGAGAGAGAGACCTAGATCTGATCTAGGTTTTCTTGTGAGAAAAATCAAAAAGAGAAGTGAATTCTCCTCCCTCTTCTTCCACCATCAAATCCTCCTTAAGGTTCTTCTTCATATCTGAAATTATTCAGAAGTTTTGAAGAAAAAGATGGATCAGCCATCCAGTAGCCTTTTGCGTGAGCTAGCACTCCCGGGAAGGTGGATCTGATCAGAGTTTTAAGTGGATGATTTGTAGGGGCTGGACACCCTGTATGTCTACGAGCAATGATTAAGAGCTTCAAATCTTCATGATCAATAGTGATATTCATCAACCCATGCAAAAGCAATGGGTTCTGAACTCATTATAGGACTAGATCAACTCTAACAATTAGACTGATCATCTAGGGTATCGATGTGATCAATGCAAGAACTTGATTTTCAGATCTTTATGCGTCATAAATCATGTTATAGGTACTGGGCAAGGTAGTTTAGATTTAATCTCTTGTATATAATTTAGATTAAATTATTTAATCTAATCTATTTCACTGCAAAATTTTAAAATTATATACATGGAACTATCCAACTTTTCTTCAAGAGTGCCGCATTCTCAAAAATAAAACTGGAGAAGTACTCCACACTCTCCTTATATTCAACAAAAATCTTTCCATCGACTACTCGATGGTCCATCTAACTATGATCCATGGCAAACTATTTAAGAATTCTACATATACATAAATACAAGACAATTGCTAAATACTATTTTATCATTTAAAATGATTTACATAGTAAATTAATGCATCCTATCATCAACTAATAGGTAAAGATAAATTCTATTTCATTCAGAAAATGCATTAATTCTATTAATTTATTATAGTAATTGAACAATATACAATAGAAGCTGAAAAAATTTTAGCAGCATTTTTCTTTAGTTCTTCCATATAGGCAGAACAAAAGAAAAATACTATCCAAAATTTCTTTCAAACCCTCGGCATACTGTTTAATTACTATAATAATCTATAAAATTACTTGCATTTTTTAAATCATCCATAGTGGACAATCAATTGACTAATATACATAATTCTTCTAATTGTACAAAAATAGATAAATATACAGATACATTAGAATATATACATCAATCAACTGACAGGTCTATCATTCCATGCAATGCAAATTTTATTAAAATAAACATATAATTAATACTATCCAATACTTTTCATCAGCCTGAGTGTACAGGGTATGCAAGGGCTAGATGCCTTGGATGCCAGTTATGACCCAAGGCCCGGGCATGCAAGGCATGCCCAGCCCCATGTTTGCAATGCTTTCTAGCACCTTCTCTTAGCCTGAGCATTCTGCATGCTGAGACCCAAATCTCATGCATCTAATTAATTAATTAATCAATTATCTAACTAATTAATTAAATAAATATTTAGTTAAATTTTAGGGATGGCACTAGCCGTCGCTAATGCCATCACTAATACTAGACAATATTATCCAATGCTAATGCTGTCGCTAATACTCATAATGGTAAGGACGAAGCCGCAAGATTGAGGCTGCAAGCTGGAGGCAGTGGGGCAGGGGCCATACGGTCAGGCCGGCAGGGATGGGGCCATAGAAAGGCCAATGGGATAGGGGTGGCAGGCTCTAGGCCCACAGCATAAGAGGCACCAGCGAGGTCAGGGCAATTACGAGAGAGGCAGGGCCAAGGTGGTGAGCTCGAGGCCGCAACATAAGAGGTACCGATGGGGTCAGGGTAGCCATGGGCAAGGCGGGGATGAGGCGGCAAGGTTGGGTCAGCCATGGGCAATGCGGGGCTAGGGTGGCGGGCACGAAGCGGCCATGTAGGAGCACCATGGGCTTGGGCGAGGATGGGCCAAGGCAGTGCGCTTGGGGCCACGGCATAGGAGGTACTAGCGAGGTTGGAACACCAGGAAGAAGGATGCACGAGGAGCGAGGAACATCGAAAAAGATGCATGGGGAGTAGAAAATGCATGGAGATTTTTTTTCTCAAAATTTTTTTACCTCTAGCGGGGTCGAGAAAGTTTTATTTCGAGCGAACTATTACCGACAGCAAGTTTACCATCGATAATACGATCAGCAAAATCATATTTTTATGCTAGGGTATTAATGATGATGGTTTCCATCGCTAATACCAACCAGCCATTGCTAATAATATTAAATTTTTTAAATATTAAATTTTTAAAAAAAAATTTAAAAAAATTCAAATAATATTTTTTAGAATTATTTATGATGGCAAGAACTCCATCTCTAAAGCCATCACTAATAATCATAATTTTTTAAAAATTATATTTTAATATTAAATTTTTTTCTCTTAAGTTATTTTTTGGATGGTTAAAAATTAATATTGAATTTTATTAAATTTTTGGACTTAATTAATTTATGGATCAAGTCCTAATTGATTTAAATTAGATTTAATTGAATTAAGCTTAGCTTAACTTGAGGTTAATTAGGTTTTAATATTTAAAGTATGATCTAGATTCAAAGCATAATTGAATTAGATTTGATAGGATTTTGAATTAAATTTGAATCGATTTGAATTAGATTTGAATTGAACCTAAATTAAAAACTATTTTCTTCTAACTGATTTAAATTAGATTAAATTTAATTAAACTTAACTTAATTTGAGAATAATTGGATTTTATAATTGAATTAGGACTTGGATTCAAAATCTAATTGAATTAGGTTTGATAGGATTTCGAATTGGATAAGAATCAGATTCGAATTGGATTCGAATCAAATTTAAATTAAAAATTATTTTTTAATTAATTTAAATTATATTAAATTTAATTAAGCTTGACTTTATTTGAAAGTAATTGAATTTTACTATTTAATTATGGCATAGATTCAAAGTCTAATTGAATTAAGATTAATAGGTTTTCAAATTAGATTCGAATTAGATTTAAATTGAATCTAAATTAAATATTATTTTTTAATTAATTTAAATTAAATTAAATTAAATTATTCTTAACTTAATTTAAGATTAATTAAAATTTATAATCCACATAGGACTTAGATTCAAAGCCTAATTGAATTAGGTTTGATAGAATTTTGAATTGGGTTTGGATTAGATTCAAATATAATCATGGATCAAGTTTTAATTAACTTAAATTATATTTAATTTAAGTAGATTTAATTTAATTTAAGATTAATTAAATTTTATAATCCAAGTAGGACTTGGATTTAAAGTCTAATTGAATTAGATTTGATAAGATTTTGAATTGAATTCAAATCAGATTCGAATTAGATTTGAATCAAATTTAAATTAAAATTTATTTTTTTAATTAAATTAGGTTTTATTTAATTTGAAGATAATTAAATTTTACTATCCTAGTAGGACTTGGATTCAAAGTCTAATTAAATTAGGATTGATAGGATTTCAAATTAAATTTGAATTGAATCTAAATTAAAAATTATTTTTTTCTAATTGATTTAAATTTAATTTAATTTAAGACTAATTAAATTTTAAGATTTTGAATTAGATTCGAATTGAAGTTAAGTCATATTCTGGATTATTAGCAATAGAAAAGGGATTCCATCACCAATTCCATCACTAATAATATTTTTAAATAAAATTATTTTTTTAATTTATTATTAATATTTTTAAAAAAACTATTAGCAATAATAGAATTTTCATCGCTAATAAATAAAATTTATCATTGCTAATAATTATTTTATATTTATATATTATAAATAATTTAAATAATTTAAATAATTTTAGCAATGACTTCTACCATCGTTAATAATTAACAAGCCATTGCTAATAGTTTATTATTAGCGACAATAAGATTTTCATTTCTAATGAACCAAATTCACCATCATTAATAATTTTTTAATATTTAATATTAAAAAATTATACTTTTATAAATGGCATTTGCCATCATTAATAGTAAAATTATCATCGCTAATAGTATTAGCAATGGCTATTTTTTTTATCAATGTTGTGATGGCAAAAGGATATTATTAGTGACAAAAAAAAATTTCATCATTAATATCATCGCTAATATTCAAAATTATTGTAATAATCAAAGCTCCAAATTAATACTGGCCATCGAATTAGGTGTGTAACAGCGTCTCAGCTATAGGATGGTGCAAAAGTGCCCCGCTTGCCCTCCTACACTGCATGAAGACTTGGTTCATTCCTTTTTCCATGGATTGTGACAACTGGATGGCTTTGTAAAGCCTAGCACATCTCTTCTTTGGGCGGTTTTTGAAAAGAAATAATTATTTCTTTCAAATGCCGCACACATCTTTTATAATTTTCTAAATAGTTTCTTCTTTTATTATAATGTCATGTGCATCTTCTTTTATTTTATGCTACACACCTAAGCCCAAAATGCTATTTATGTGCTGTGTATTAGCTCCATGGCTGGCTTCTGGCTTGGGCTTTAAGTTGGGTTTCCATATCCAGCCTTTCATGCCATATATATGACAGATTTGGGCTAGATTTTGGAGCCCTTTGAGTCCCCAATTTGAGTTTAATTTGATTTCTTTTAACTTGCGAATTGGGCTCTTTGTATTGATGAGCATTTTCTTACAAAATATAAGAAAGCATCAATTCTTAAAGAATAAAGATCAATTAATATATATTTTGATGCTTCTTAAAGAATTAAATCACTATTAATCATCTCCTTCTAGAATGGAGTATCAGAAGAATTCATGGCTTCTTGATAAGTGGTAGGAATATCTTCTAGCAAATGAGTAAAAAAGCCATCACCAAAGTATTTTTCCACTCTACTTCTCTTGCTTTTCCTAAGCTCAAGTTTAGGAGTTAATTTTGTTGGAGTAGGAACAATGATGATGGTGGTAAATCTGAAGAGGATGGTTGATTAATGATTGATCTAAAAATTTAAGTTTTAAAAGAAAAGATATTTTTCAAAAATGTTGTATCTCTAGATTCAATGATGATATTGCTTGATATTATAGGTATTTTAGAATTAACAATAAGAAACCTATAGGTGTTACTATCTAAAGAGTAGCTAACAAAAATAGCATTAATAGTTTCATGTCCTATCTTAACTCTCTTTACTTTAAAAATTGATACAGCCAATAGCACAGCAATCGTTGGGGAAGAAGGATGGAAGATGCATGAAACAAAAGAAATGAAAGAACATGAAAAAAAATTTCTTCTCTCAAAATTTAATTCAATAAACTAAAAATTCACTGACAACAATGATGGCCAAGGGCCTTATTTACAATGTAAAAACCTTAATTTGGAGACCAAAGAAATCCTAAACAAAGCCATGAAAGAAATTCTAAACAAAATCAAAAAGAACAAAATGAAACAAAGTCAAAAACTAGACTCCTAATTGTTAGATATATGTGCCCTAGAAGCCATAATTGGCTGACACTTGTAATACACTTCTAGGGATAAAATTATAATTATCAATAAAAATGGGTTATTTTCTATCACATATGTGTATTTAGTGTCTGTGATACATGCTTTGAGTTAATGGTAATGATAATTCATATTTTCAAGAGTTAAAAATTTAAGACATGAATAATCATTATTAACTCATAAAATGCTTTCGACCATAGGATCATCACGAGGATGGTGATTGATCCGAAAGGTTGGTGTACAATCGCTTCTCTTTAGTAGATGAGTCTTGAGTCTACGGTGTGGAGACACCGGAGTGAGAGTATAGATACTCGTTAGAGAACGAGGGCACTGAGCGTGACCACCTCGAGTAGTCATTAGGAAGTCTACCTTCTCGTCAATGACTGACTCGATGCTGCAGTGGTGTGTCTGGTTCTTTGACCTGAGGTGCATCGATAGTTCACCTTGAGGGTGTTATAGTTTGACTACACCATTACTCGATCTCCTAGCCATATGGAACCCTGAGGTGTATGTTGGCTATAGCATGTTCATTGTAGGAACTGGATTGCATCAAGATGGAATCTATCTACCTCGGTGGTAGAGGAGCAGCCCTATGATGATCATGAGAATCAAGTCTAGAAGCCCATGGCCATGGCAGAGTGAAATAATAGAAAGAGTTTCTATTTAGGATTTTCACATCGGACTTGAATCGAATGATTACATCATATGACAGAAACTAGGGTTTGACGAGTTCACCTTAACCCTAATCTGATCGGGGCTCAAGATAGAAGAACTTAATCACACAGGTAGCTGCACCAAGAGGTTCGCATTCAGCTCTGATGGGTTGCCACCATATACTGCTAGGTGTCACTGGTGGATTTTGGGAGCAATTAGAATGATTTAGATGATCGATCATTCTAGCTGTTCGAATCAGAAGAGTTCTGATCCATCGAAAGGAGTTTCGATGATGTCGATGATAGAGATCATGACATATCCCATTACCATACAGAACTGAACCTAACTAGGTCACACAAACAAGGGTTTGAATCTGGTGATCATCAATTGAACTGATCCAGTTCAATTGATCTGAATGAGATTCAATTAGGTTCAAGGAAAATCGTGCTAGCACTCGATTGAACCTAACGTTCTTCTTTTACTATCATAAATAGTTGTCCTGACTGAGCCAAAGGAGTTTGTGCTCGATCAGAGGCCTTCACTTGGTCTGACTGGAGCCTGTCCAAGTTCAGAAAAGGGTTGTCTTATTTTGTAAGATAATACCTGCCATTTTTGGTCACCTGCCATTTCTCGTCCTTTGACTTTGGTCAAAAGTTGACCTTTGACTGGTCAAATGTTGACCATTGACACTTTGACTTCTGTCCACATGTCACGCACCTATTGGAGAGCTGGTGGGGGCTTGTCCCCCTACTAGAACTTGGCAAGGAGGAGGGCGCACACCACCCTTGGCGTGTGCCCAAGCTGGAGGCGCCCAAGAGTCCCTATTGGACAGGGACTCCATCTCCTTTTTGGATTCCAATTAGACTCCTCCTAAGAACCAACTTTGATTGGTCTTAGGTGCCATCTAAGGAGAAATCCAAGAGACTCTATTTCCACCAATCAAATTTAGATCTAATTTCACAAAGAATTGTGATTGGTTGGGAAGAAGAGGAGTTGGATCACACATAGTCTATAAATAAGACCCTACGCCCAACTCAAAAAACATGAGCAATTCCCATGCTCCAAGGCTACCACTCTTCTCCTCCTCCATGCCAAGCCTATCTTCTCCCTCTCCTCTCCATGCCCAAAGTAGTTTGGGATCTTAGTGAAGGGAAATCCTGATTTCTCGGTCCAGGTTCGTCCAAATCTGATTAGATTAAGAGATATATTTCAAAAATTTTCTCTTGATCTCAATCAAATCTTGATATGTTTCAGATCTGATTATTATTATTTTAATAAATAAAATAAAATAAGATAAATTAAATTAAATTTAATTTACCTGATTTGGGTAATCCTATTACCCTGTAGATGATCCTGATTGCAGCGGAAGGTTCTGGATCTTAGCCACGCAAGCGCCTGGCCTCTACCGGTATCCACTCGGGTTGGATCTGGAGATCCTCTTCTTCTCTATCACACCTCCAAAAATCAGATCTGGATCTGATCTGGAGGATCTTCAAAACTCTTTTGAAGATCTGCAGTCGTCCTTTTTGCAGCAGCGCAGCCTTCTTGCTTTTGATCGCCTTTCCTTGATCTGAATCGCACCAACCAAAGTCCAAAACACCTTTTGGACGTGGAGAGCAAGGGGAGAAGAGACTATGGCATGGAGAAGGAGGGGAGAGGCAGCCTTGGGGTGTGTCTAATTAGCATTAGGAATTAGGGTTGGGCGCAGGGTCTTATTTATAGACCTCTTGTGATCCAACTCCTCTTCCTCTCAACCAATCACAACCCTTTGTGAAATCAGATCTAAATCTGATTGGTTGGAATAGAGACCCCTGGATTCCTCCTTAGAGGGCGCCTAAGACCAGTCAAACTGGATTCTTAGTAGAACTCTGATTGGAATCCAAAAAGGGAGGTGGAGTCCTTGTCCAACAAGGACTCCTAGGCGCCTCCTACTTGGGCTCACGCCACCCTTGGCGTGCGCCCTTCTCCTTGCCAGGTTCTGGCAGGGGGACAGGCCCCCACCAGCTCTCCAATAGGTGCATGACATGTGGTCAAAAGTCAAAGGGTCAATGGTCAACATTTGACCAGTCAAAGGTAGACTTTTGACCAAAGTCAAAGAACAAGAAATGGCAGGTGACCAAAAATGGCAGGTAATGTCTTACAAATAAGACAACCTATTCTGACTTGGACAACCTCCAGTCAGACCATATGAAGGCCTCTGATTGAGCACAAACTCCTTTGGCTCAGTCAGGACAACTTATTATGATAGATAAAAGAAGAACGTTAGGTTCAATCGAGTGCTAGCACGATTTCCTTGAACCTAATTGAATCTCATTCAGATCAATTGAACTAGATCAGTTCAATTGATGATCACCAGATTCAAACCCTTGTTTGTGTGACCCAGTTAGGTTCAGTTCTGTATGGTAATGGGATATGTCATGATCTCTATCATAGACATCATCGAAACTCCTTTCGATGGATCAGAACTCTTCTGATTCGAACAGCTAGAATGATCGATCATCTAAATCATTCTAATTGCTCCCAAAATCCACCAGTGACACCTAGCAGTATATGGTGGCAACCCATCAGAGCTGAATGCGAACCTCTTGGTGCAGCTACCTGTGTGATTCAGTTCTTCTATCTTGAGCCCCGATCAGATTAGGGTTAAGGTGAACTCGTCAAACCCTAGTCTCTGTCATATGATGTAATCATTCGATTCGAGTCCAATGTGAAAATCTAAATAGAAACTCTTTCTATTATTTCACTCTGCCATGGCCATGGCTTCTGGACTTGATTCTCATGATCATCATAGGGCTGCTCCTCTACCACCGAGGTAGATAGATTCCCATCTTGATGCAATCCAGTTCCTACAATGAACATGCTATAGCCAACATACACCTCAGGGTTCCATATGGCTAGGAGACCGAGTAATGGTGTAGTCAAACTATAACACCCTCAAGGTGAACTGCCGATGCATCTCAGGTCAAAGAACCAGACACACTACTGCAGCATCGAGTCAGTCATTGACGAGAAGGTAGACTTCCCTAATGACTACTCGAGGTGGTCACGCTCAGTGCCCTCGTTCTCTAACGAGTACCTGTACTCTCGCTCCGGTGTCTCCACACCGTAGACTCAAGACTCATCTACTAAAGAGAAGCGATTCGTACACCAACCTTCCGGATCAATCACCATCCTCGTGATGATCCTATGGTCGGGAGCTGTTTATGAGTTAATAATGATTATTCATGTCTTAAATTTTCAACTCTTGAAAATATGAATTATCATTACCATTAACTCAAAGGATGTATCACAGACACTAAATACACATATGTGATAGAAAATAACCCATTTTATTAATTATAGTCAAAATTATAATTTTGCCCCTAGAAGTGTATTACAAGTGTCAGCCAATTCTGGCTTCTAGGGCACATATATCTAACAATCTCCCACTTGTCCTAAAGCCAATTGGCTACAAGTCTAAGTCCCATCTTCTCAAGGTGGGCTTCGATCTTCTGCTGGCCCAACGGCTTTGTAAGTGGGTCTGCCACATTATCTGCGGAGTTGACTCTCTTGACCTCAACGTAACCTTTCTCAAGGTAATCGCGGATGAGATGGTATCACCATGTTTGCTTGGAACTCTTTCCATTGCACAAACAGTCTGCCAGATGTCGACTTTCGATCATCTATATCGGACATGAAGTCCGAGTCTGTGTATCCCTTGAACTTGGAGTTCTCCATTACCAAAGACCAACATCATATCCTTAGTTCTTCTCAAGTACTTAAGGATACATTTCACAGAAGTCCAGTGTTCTTCACCTGGATTTGACTGATATCTGCTTGTGACACTCACAGCATGGGCTATATCAGGTCGTGTACATAGCATGGCATACATGAGGCTCCCTATTGCAGAAGCATAAGGGATCTTGCTCATGCGTTCTATTTCCTCAGGTGTGCTGGGGCACATCTTCTTGGAAAGATGAATACCATGTCTGAAGGGTATTAATCCCCTCTTAGAGTTTTCCATACTAAACCTCTTTAGTACTTCCTCTATGTACATCTTCTGTGAAAGTCCTAGCATCCTATTCGGTCTATCCCTATAGACCTTAATTCCTAGAATAAAGGATGCTTCACCTAGGTCTTTCATGGAGAATTCCTTGGACAACCACATCTTGACTGATGTCAACATGGGAATATCATTCCCAATAAGGAGGATGTCATCCACGTACAATACGAGGAAGACAACAGCGCTCCCACTGACCCTTTTGAAAACACATGGTTCCTCTTCATTTTTGATGAAACCAAACTTTTTGATCACATCATTGAAACGAGTGTTCCAGCTCCGAGATGCTTGCTTAAGTCCATATATGGACCTTTGCAGCTTGCAAACCTTGTGATCAGTATCACTGGATGTGAAACCTAGCGGCTGTTCCATATAGATATCTTCCTCAAGATATCCATTTAGGAATGCCGTTTTCACGTCCATTTGCCATATTTCATAATCGAAATAGGCTGCAACAGCAAGCAATGTGCGGATGGATTTTAGCATAGCTACCTGGGGAAAAGGTATCCTGATAGTCAATGCCTTTCACGTTGACTATAACCTTTTGCCACCAGTCTAGCCTTGAATGTCTCCACATTCCCATCTGCACCAATCTTTCTCTTGAAGATCCATTTACACCCAATAGGTACTATACCTTC
>QRFJ01002069.1:0-37668 GCA_006176705.1 Cocos nucifera | reverse complement strand
AATTATGTAACTATTCTAACAACTAGTCTAGTCATGCATCTATCATATCTTCATATGATATTTAAATTAAATATTTTATTTGCTGTTTATCAGATGTTATTAACACTTATATACAGAAAATAGTAAATAAGAAGATTAAAATATGATTTAATCAGATTAATCAGACATGCAACTTCTATAGAACTATTCTATTCTAGAACTTCATGCTTTCATGTTCGATCCAAATATTTAATTTTAATTTTTTTGATTTCAGATCTGATCAATCTCATGTGAACATGAATCACTTTATTTTCTAATTAAATAAAATTTAAAATGATCTAAACAATTTTAGACCATGCTCTGATACCAGTTGAAGGGAAATCCTGATTTTCCGGTCCAGGTTCATCCAAATCTGATTAGATTAAGAGATATATTTCAAAAATTTTTTCTTGATCTCAATAGATCTTGATATATTTTTAGATCTGATTATTATTATTTTAATAAATAAAATAAAATAAGATAAATTAAATCAAATTTAATTTACCTGATTTGGGTAATCCTATTACCCTGTAGATGATCCTGATTGCAGCGGAAGGTTCTGGATCTTAGCCACGCAAGTGCCTGGCCTCTACCGGTATCCACTCAGGTTGGATCTGGAGAACCTCTTCTTCTCTATCACACCTCCAAAAAATCAGATCTGGATCTGATCTGGAGGATCTTCAAAACTCTTTTGAAGATCTGCAGTCGTCCTTTTGCAGCAGCGCAGCCTTCTTGCTTTTGATCGCCTTTCCTTGATCTGAATCGCACCAACCAAAGTCCAAAACACCTTTTGGACGTGGAGAGCAAGGGGAGAAGAGACTATGGCATGGAGAAGGAGGGGAGAGGCAGCCTTGGGGCATGGGGTCTCAATTATTGCATTAGGAATTAGGGTTGGGCGCAGGGTCTTATTTATAGACCTCTTGTGATCCAACTCTCTTCCTCTCAACCAATCACAACCCTTTGTGAAATCAGATCTAAATCTGATTGGTTGGAAATAGAGACCCTGGATTCCTCCTTAGAGGCGCCTAAGACCAGTCAAACTGGATTCTTAGTAGAACTCTGATTGGAATCCAAAAGGGAGGTGGAGTCCTTGTCCAACAAGGACTCCTAGGCGCCTCCTACTTGGGCTCACGCCACCCTTGGCGTGCGCCCTTCTCCTTGCCAGGTTCTGGCAGGGGACAGGCCCCCACCAGCTCTCCAATAGGTGCATGACATGTGGTCAAAAGTCAAAGGGTCAATGGTCAACGTTTGACCAGTCAAAGGTAGACTTTTGACCAAAGTCAAAGAACAAGAAATGGCAGGTGACCAAAAATGGCAGGTAATGTCTTACAAATAAGACAACCTATTCTGACTTGGACAACCTCCAGTCAGACCATATGAAGGCCTCTGATTGAGCACAAACTCCTTTGGCTCAGTCAGGACAACTTATTTGTGATAGTAAAAAGAAGAACGTTAGGTTCAATCGAGTGCTAGCACGATTTCCTTGAACCTAATTGAATCTCATTCAGATCAATTGAACTAGATCAGTTCAATTGATGATCACCAGATTCAAACCCTTGTTTGTGTGACCCAGTTAGGTTCAGTTCTGTATGGTAATGGGATATGTCATGATCTCTATCATAGACATCATCGAAACTCCTTTCGATGGATCAGAACTCTTCTGATTCGAACAGCTAGAATGATCGATCATCTAAATCATTCTAATTGCTCCCAAATCCACCAGTGACACCTAGCAGTATATGGTGGCAACCCATCAGAGCTGAATGCGAACCTCTTGGTGCAGCTACCTGTGTGATTCAGTTCTTCTATCTTGAGCCCCGATCAGATTAGGGTTAAGGTGAACTCGTCAAACCCTAGTCTCTGTCATAATGATGTAATCATTCGATTCGAGTCCAATGTGAAAATCTAAATAGAAACTCTTTCTATTATTTCACTCTACCATGGCCATGGATCTTCTGGACTTGATTCTCATGATTATCATAGGGCTACTCCTCTACCACCGAGGTAGATAGATCCATCTTGATGCAATCCAGTTCCTACAATGAACATGCTATAGCCAACATACACCTCAGGGTTCCATATGGCTAGGAGACCGAGTAATGGTGTAGTCAAACTATAACACCCTCAAGGTGAACTGCCGATGCATCTCAGGTCAAAGAACCAGACACACTACTGCAGCATCGAGTCAGTCATTGACGAGAAGGTAGACTCCTAATGACTACTCGAGTGGTGGTCACGCTCAGTGCCCTCGTTCTCTAACGAGTACCTGTACTCTCGCTCCGGTGTCTCCACACCGTAGACTCAAGACTCATCTACTAAAGAGAAGCGATCGTACACCAACCTTCCAGATCAATCACCATCCTCGTGATGATCCTATGGTCGGAAGCTGTTTATGAGTTAATAATGATTATTCATGTCTTAAATTTTCAACTCTTGAAAATATGAATTATCATTACCATTAACTCAAAGGATGTATCATAGACACTAAATACACAGGTGTGATAGAAAATAACCCATTTCATTAATTATAGTCAAAATTACAATTTTGCTCCTAGAAGTGTATTACAAGTGTCAGCCAATTCTGGCTTCTAGGGCACATATATCTAACACTTAGTTGGTGCAATCCAGATGAGAGAAAGGCGACAGAAAGCTAGAAGGCTGCGCTGCTGCAAAGGACAACTGCAGATCTTTGAAAGGTATTTTGAAGATCCTCCAAATCAGATTCAGATCTAATTTTTGGAGACATGATAAAGAAGAAGAGGATCTCTAGATCCAGTCCAAGTGGATACTGGTAGAGGCCAGACACTTGTGTGGCTGATCCAGAACCTTCCACTGCTTACAAGATCATCAACGAGTAATAGGATTACCCTATATCAAGGTAAATTAAATATGATTTAATTTATTTATATTTTATTTTATTATTAAAATTATAAAGATTAGATCTAAAATATTTTAGATCTAATTTAGATTAAAGAAAAAAATTTTAAAATATATCTCTTGATCCGATCAGATCTGAACGAACCTGGTCCGAGAAATCAGGATTTTTCTTCAATTAGTATCAGAGCCAAGGTTCTAAAGTGTTTAGATCTAATTTTAAATTTATTCTAATTAAAAAATATATGATTTCAGATGTCACATGAGATGTGATCAGATCTAAAATTAGAAAAAATTAAAATTAAATGATTTGGATCTAAGATTAGAAAATATGCATGACTAGTTCTAAAATAGAATAGTTCTATAGAATAGTCTTGCATACTTATAATTTAATTTAATTAAATCATATTTTAGATCTATTTATTTACTATTTTTTGATATTATAATTATTATAATAATATCTAAAAAATAGCAAATAAAAATTATTTAATTTTAAATATCATATGAGATATGATTGATGCATGTCTAGACTAGTTGTAGAATAGTTCTACATAATTATCTAGATTAGAATTTATTTTGATTAGATTAATTTAAATCTAATTTTTTAGATTATTATGAGATAATTTAGATCTAAAAATATGCATGATTCGATACATGAGATGTATGCAAAATATGCCATAATTAGATCTAATTTGTATATGAGATATATGATATAGATCTAAAACTATTTTGTAGTATTACATATTCCTGATTAAGGCATTCCTCTTGGCCGTCCGGTCATAAGAATGAAGAAGGGTTTAAAGGCCCTCTCCTCCCATTCGATGGGGTGTTCTTATGACGTGTAGGGGTGCTGCGCTGTTCGTCCTTAATCAAAAACCCAAAACTTACTTTCTGCAAAACCTAGATCCTGAAACCCTAGGATTTATTGTGCATATTTTATTTATGAACCCTACTTAATTAAGAATTAAGATTATGAAATATTAATTAGGTCTAAAATTAAGAATTTTAGATCTAAGACATATTCATAATACTGGGTTCGGGCTTGGGTAGCTCAATTAGGTCTAAGCGGTTGATCAAACCGAATCAAGAGTTGGTTAGATGGGATCAACAATGCTTAAATTGACCAAGCCTAATAGGATTAAGTCTGGAGTCAAGAATCGAGTCACGATCAAGCAAGACCTAATTAGGCTCAAAGGTTAGAGTCTGGATTGTAGGCTAACCCAATTGGTTCTGGCTCAACAATTTGGTGTCTAAGGTAAGTTTGGCACATACGATCGACTGATTTTTAATTGGGAGCTACTCGACCTGAATGCGTTCTTGTACGAGTTAATGGCATATCCCTTCCACCGGTCTCACTTACCTGGCCATATCTGTTGACACAGTTCTGATCTGAGGTGGTCAATAATCCGAGCTAACCCATGCCACTAGGTTAGTCATAATTGTTATGACTATGACAAGTCTAGTTTAATGAGACCTAAATCAATTCTTTCTAAGAAAAGATTAAGTCTGAGGTCTTCCACCATTGTAGATGTGGGCCCTTCCCGGGGTTGATTGTTCTCGGCTGGATACAGTGGCTCAGTTGCATCAGAAAGATGCAACCATGTCTATTAGGCATTGGATGCTATGGGTTGGAGGATGAGTTGGGCTCAATATTTCGGATATGGTGAGAGACTCAATTAGAAATCCAGTCTATGCAAATGGTGGGTCTGACTTAACTAAGGAGTGGATCAATATTTCGGATACGGTGAGATTCATGAATTAGAGACCAAGTTTGGGTGCACCATGATTAGAGAATCATTGAACAAGAGTTGTTCACTCATTGGCTAACCCATCACCAATAACTGTTAGGTGAGGTGATGAGTCAGTTGGTGAGACCGCACCATCCACTAGAAATCATTAATCATGGAGATTTTCACATCTCTACAGAGGGAGTGTAGGGATCCGAGAAAATAGTGGAGCTAATTTGTTTAAAAATAAAATCTCTAAATAAATTGGTCAAGTCATAATTATAATATCTAACTAGAATCTTTGACTCTCTACAGAAAAATGTCTGCATCCAACCCATTAGCACGTATCCTGGACACACATAGACTGACCGGACCCAATTATAAAGATTGGCTCAGAAACTACAAAATTATTTTGGGTTCTAAGAAGTTAACCTCATGTATTGGACCAGGATCCTCCCACCTTACCAGTCCGTCCATCCACTGAATAGAGAGCATCTCTGGAAAAATGGATAGACGAAGATAATAAGGCCAGATATTACATGTTGGGCTCGATGTCTGATGAGCTCCAGCGCCAACATGAAGATATCAAGACTGCTCGCCAAATGTTGGCTCACCTACAAGATATGTTTGGTGAACAGAGTCGCGCAGCCAAGTATCAAGTCACTAAAATGACTTTTTAAGGCTAAGATGCATGATGGGCAGTCAGTCCAAGATCACTGTCTGATGATGATCAAGGACTTGGAAGAGCTTGAGAAGCTCGGTGTGAAGTTAGACTTGGATCTGCAGAATGATATTATTCTGCAATCCTTGACTAATGCATATGGGCAATTCATCATGAATTACCACATGCATAAACTTCAAAATTTCCTTGGCCGAATTAATGAACATGCTGGTCACCGCTGAGCTTTCTATGAAAGGTTCTAAAGGCTCAGTTCTTGCTATGGAATGGACTTCTTCCAAAAGAAAGTCTTCTGAAAAGAAAAAGAAGTCTGTGAAAAAGCAGAAGGTGGAAGGAGGAAAGAAGAAGAAGGCAGAGCCGAAGAAGAAGGCCGCTATCAAAGGAAAAGTATTTCCATTGCAACAGCGACGGCCACTGGAAGCAGAACTGCCCTACTTACCTGGCCACCCTAAAGAACAAGAAGGAAGGTCCTTCTGGAGGTATGCTCGTTATTGAGTCTAACCTTATGGTTTCTTCTGCATCCAGTTGGGTGCTTGACTCTGGTTCTAGTGCTCATCTGTGCACTTCCATGCAGGATCTTGAGGATAGCAGGAGGCTGAGGGATGGAGACATGATCCTACGCATCGATAATGGAGTAAGAGTTGCTGCAGTGGCGGTGGGAACATACCCTCTTCAATTACCATCTGGTTTAGACTTAGTTTTGAAAGACTGTTATTATGTGCCTGCAGCTAGCAGGAATTTGATTTCTATTTCATGCCTAGCACTAGAAGGCTATGTGATTACCTTCTTTAAGGACCATTGTAATATTCTTTATGAAAGAAATAAAATTACAAATGATTTTCTTATTAACGATCTTTATCAGCTACATATTGATGTACCTATTCCAACTATCGAGCAAAACATGAATGCCAAACGACCTAGGGATAGTCCAAATGATAGATATCTATGGCACCTGAGATTAGGTCATATAACAGAAGATAGGATCAACAAATTGGAGAAAAATGGGCTATTGAGTCCATTGACTTTCCAAGTCATATCCAACTTGTGAATCTTGTCTTCAAGGCAAAATGACCAAACTCTCTTTTGTAGGACATGGGGAAAGGGCCACAGATCTCCTTGCCCTAGTACATACTGATGTGTGCGGCCCATTTGATGTGCCGGCTAGAGGCAATTTTGTCTACTTCATTACCTTTACTGATGATCTGTCTAGGTATGGGTATGTGTATCTTATGAGACACAAGTCTGAAGCTTTTAAAAAGTTCAAAGAATTCAGACATGAAGTAGAAAAATAAACTAAAAAACCCATTAAGGTTCTTCGATCAGATCGAGGAGGTGAATACCTTAGTCGAAAATTCTTAGACTATCTCAAGAAAAATGGCATAGTCTCTCAATGGACTCCACCAGGAACACCCCAACTCAATGGGATTTCAGAATGGAGAAATTGGACTCTATTGGATATGGTCCGATCCATGATGAGCTTCACAAACCTTCCTAATTTTCTTTGGGGACATTCATTATTAACTTCAATGTATCTACTGAATAGGGTTCCCTCTAAAACCATTCCTACCACACCGTATGAGATATGGCATGGTAAGAAACCAAGTCTGGGTCATCTCAGAATTTGGGATTGTCCGGCTCATGTCAAAAGACAACAAGTAGACAAGTTAGAGTTTAGGTCCTTTAGAGCTCGATTCATAGGATATCCTAAAGAGTCATTAGGATACTATTTCTACATTCTAGAAGACCACAATGTGATTGTGAGTCGACATGCCATATTTCTTAAAAAATAGTTTATTCAATATAGCGGCATTAAAAGCAGATTAAGCTTGATGAGAAAGTCTCACAAGTGCAACAAGCTAATGATAAATTGGAACCAAATCAGGTTGAGCCAATAAGAACACTACCTCCTCCACCTCGTAGATCAGAAAGAGTTTTTCGTCCTTCTGAAAGATACTTAGGTATTATTTCAGAGAAAGTAGAAAAAATGTTCCTCGTAGGTAATGGTGCTCATTGTGATGATCCCAAAATCTACAACGAGACGATATCAGATATCAGCTCCGAGAAATGGCTAGAGGCAATGCAGTCAAAAATTGACTCAATGCACTCAAACCAAGTCTGGACCTTGAGAAGAACTAAGGATATGATGTTGGTCTTTGGTAATGGAGAACTCCATATCCAGGGATACACAGACTCGGATTTCATGTCCGATGTAGATGATCGAAAGTCGACATTTAGGAGTCTGTTTTTGTGCAATGGTGGTGCTATCAGTTGGAAGAGTTCCAAGCAAACCATGATAACAGATTTCACCATGGAAGCAGAATATATCGCTGCATCAGAGGCTGCAAAAGAAGCATTCTGGTATAAAAAGTTTGCTACAGAAATCGGAGTAATGCCATCAGATGCCATTCCTCTGTACTGCAACAACAATGGCACCATAGCCCTTGCTAAGAAGCTGAGGTCTCACCAGAAGTCTAAGCACATTGAGCGGCGATACCACCTCATCTGCGATTACCTTAAGAAGGGTTATGTCGAGGTCAAGAGAGTCAACTCTACAGACAATGCGGCAGACCCACTTACAAAGCCGTTGGGACAATAAAATTCGAAGCCCACCTTGAGAAGATGGAACTTAGACTTGTAGCTAATTGGCTTTAGAATAAGTGGAAGATTGTTTGATATATGTGCCCTAGAAGCCAGAATTGGCTGACACTTGTAATACACTTCTAGGGGCAAAATTGTAATTATCAATAAAATGGGTTATTTTCTATCACATATGTGTATTTAGTGTCTGTGATACATCCTTTGAGTTAATGATAATGATAATTCATATTTTCAAGAGTTAAAAATTTAAGACATGAATAATCATTATTAACTCATAAAATGTTTCCGACCATAGGATCATCACGAGGATGGTGATTGAAGGTTGGTGTATAATCGCTTCTATTTAGTAAATGAGTCTTGAGTCTATGGTGTGGAGACATCGAAGTGAGAGTACAGATACTTATTAGAGAACGAGGGTACTGAGCGTGACCACCTCGAGTAGTCATTAGGAAGTCTACCTTCTTCGTCAATGACTAACTCGATGCTACAGTGGTGTGTCTGGTTCTTTGACCTGAGGTGCATCGGCAGTTCACCTTGAGGGTGTTATAGTTTGACTACACCACAACTTGATCTCCTAGCCATACGAAATCCTGAGGTGTATGTTGGCTATAGCATGTTCATTGTAGGAACTGGATTGCATCAAGATGGAATCTATCTACCTCGATGGTAAAGGAGCAGCCCTATGATGATCATGAGAATCAAGTCCAGAAGCCCATGGCCATGGCAGAGTGAAATAATAGAAAGAGTTTCTATTTAGGTTTTCACATCGGACTTGAATCGAATGATTACATCATATGACAAAAATTAGGATTTGATGAGTTCACCTTAACCCTAATCTGATCGAGGCTCAAGATAGAAGAACTTAATCACATGGGTAGCTGCACCAAGAGATTCGCATTCAGCTCTGATGGGTTGCCACCATATACTGCTAGGTGTCACTGGTGGATTTTGGGAGCAATTAGAATGATTTAGATGATCGATCATTCTAGCTGTTCGAATTAGAAGAGTTCTGATCCATCGAAAGGAGTTTCGATGATGTCGATGATAGAGATCATGACATATCCCATTACCATATAGAATTGAACCTAACTAGATCACACAAATAAAAATTTGAATCTGGTGATCATCAATTGAACTGATCTAGTTCAATTGATCTGAATGAGATTCAATTAGGCTCAAAAAAATCATGCTAGCACTCGATTGAACCTAACGTTCTTCTTTTACTATCATAAATAGTTATCCGAGCCAAAGGAGTTTGTGCTTGATCAGAGGCCTTCACTTGGTCTGACTGGAGCCTGTCTAGGTTAGAAAAGGGTTGTCTTATTTTGTAAGACAATACCTGCCATTTTTGGTCACCTACCATTTCTCGTCCTTTGACTTTGGTCAAAAGTTGACATTTAACTAGTCAAATATTGACCATTGACACTTCGACTTCTGTCCATGTGTCATGCACCTATTGGAGAGCTGGTGGGAGCTTGTCTCCCTGCTAGAACCTAGCAAGGAGGAGGGTGCATGCTAATGGTCAAGGCTTGTCCCCCCTACTAGAACCTAGCAAGGAGGAGGGCGCACGCCACCCTTGGCGTGTGCCCAAGCTGGAGGCGCCCAGGAGTCCCTGTTGGATAGGGACTCCATCTTCTTTTTGGATTTTGATTAGACTCCTCCTAAGAACCAACTTTGACTGATCTTAGGCACCATCTAAGGAGGAATCCAAGGGACTCTATTCCCACCAATCAGATTTAGATCTGATTTTACAAAGGGTTGTGATTGGTTGGGAAGAAGAGGAGTTGGATCACACATAGTCTATAAACAAGACCCTGCGCCAACTCAAAAAACATGAGCAATTTCCATGCCCCAAGGTTGGCTCTCTCCTCCTCCATGCCAAGCCTATCTTCTCCCTCTCCTCTCCATGCCCAAAGTAGTTTGGGATCTTAGTTGGTGCAATCTAGATGAAAGAAAGGTGACAGAAAGCTAGAAGGCTGTGCTGCTGCAAAGGACAACTGCTGATCTTCGAAAGGTATTTTGAAGATCCTCCAAACTAGATTCAAATCTAATTTTTGGAGATGTGATGGATAAGAAGAGGATCTTCAGATCTAGTCCGAGTGGATACCGGTAGAGGCCAGGCACTTGCGTGGCTAGATTCAAACCTTCCGCTGCTTACAGGATCATCAACGGATAATAGGATTACCCTACATCAAGGTAAATTAAATATAATTTAATTTATCTATATTTTATTTTTATTATTAGAATAATAAAGATTAGATCTAAAACATCTCAGATCTAATTCGGATCAAAGAAAAAATTTTTTGAAATATATCTCTTGATCCGATCAGATCTGAACGAACCTAGTCCGAAAAATCAGGATTATCCTTCACTAATCGAACTAGGAATTCTAGTAAACTTGCACGCTCTTGTAAGCCTATCAAACAATTTAATTAGGCTCCAAAAATTTTAATGATGGTGAAGTGGTCAAGCCTATAGGGCTTGAAGAAAGATTTTCAGAATTGGATCATAATAATGATTTTGACATCGGATAATAAGTTATGACCATTCTAACTCAGCAATGCTAGAATCCTATAGGAATTAGTGCAATCAGGTTGAATTTGCATCCTTTCAGATCCAATCCCTTAAATCCATGTATCTATCGGCTGTGACATATGCTTCAGAAATTCTAATTTTAGACAAGCACCCCTAAACTTGGAAGTAACTAGGCCTAGGTGGATGTCCTTTCTAAAGTTCATAGGGTGTTTTCTCTCTATCCTTAGTTGGAACTCTACTTAGGATATAGCAGGCTGATAAAAGAGTATCTTCCCATAAATTTTAAGGTACTAATCATGGCATTGACCATATGTAGTAGGGTTCTGAGTTTTTTGCTCAGCCACACTATTTGATTGAGGAGAATAGGAATGACTTCATGAATTATTTCATTTTTCTTTACAAAATATGATCAATTTATTTGGAGTATATTCACCTCCTCGATCAGATCTTAAGATTTTAGTTCTTTTTGGTTAGTTTTCAGCTTTTACTTATACACCTTAAACTAATTAAGGACTTCATCCTTAGTTTTTAAAAGATAGATATAGCAAAACTTGGAGAAGTCACCAATAAATTTATAAAATAACGACTACCTCCATGGGTTAGTTTTCTATTAGAATCATAGATATCACTATGAATAAGTTCAAGGATTTAAGTATCTCTAAAAACTATAGGCTTAAAATATTTTTTAAGTTATTTAGCCCAAACACAAATTTTACTTTTTGAATTTTGATCGATGTTAAATTTTGGAATCAGATTAAGACTAGATATTTTATTGATTGATCTAAGATTGATATGACCTAATCTTCCATGCCATCTTTCACAAGATCTAGAATTTAACATAAGAGATGTGTTGGGGGCACTGTCGACCTGCTGCCCAACTCACCACCCTGCAATCAACTGACCATCGACTATCGATGGTCATTCATCAACTGACGATCGATAATAAGAAGGGCTCATAATGATTTACCAACCATCCCATTGATACAGTGATGGGAGTACCAACACATTGTCATCCAATGGACGTTCAGATCGATGGACCGACCATCATTCGATCTCAAGTCTACAGACCGACCGACAGATGATCAATCGGCCTCCAAATCCATCGATTGATTGATAATCGATTGGCCCCAAATTAATCGACTGATTGATGATCGATCGATGATTGATCGGCCCCAAATCAATTGATTGTCCGATGGGAATTCTCCAAATGACTTATCCAACTTTCGATTGGCCCTATAAAATTGCTCCCAAAAAGAGCGAATAACGGTGATTAGTGGATAGTTTTGACAACCTACCCACAATCATACTATACTAGAAAAAGTGGGACTCACGTGCCAGGTAGTTATCACTTTGACACCTACAAAAGGAAAGTAATCTGGTTAGTTTAGGGAGAGAGACAAGATACTCTTGAGAGCAAACTCTATTTTCTTGCTTTAGACTTTCCTGCTCGACCAGTCCATCCCACTAACTTAAGCATTGGAGGGTCTCCATCGGAACCAACTCCGGTCAGTGCAGACTTTTCTTGTAGGTTCTCCGATATTCATGTATAGGCATAGGTGGATTGGCTGCAATAGAATTAGCATGCCAGGAAGGGAGGATGCAAAACGAAAAATAAAGCGTAGGTTTTATTTTTGAAAATGGTGAAAAAATGTGCTCGCAATTCAACCAGCTCCGTTGGCCAGTTGTCCCGGTGAGAAGCAATTCCCCTTCTGCCATCGTCAATGACGAAACCATGTTCTTCACATCCGGCAGCCATGGTGGATGCGCAGGCCTAGCAACTGGCTATGTCGACGCAGCAAGTCCGGATGCTGATGGAGGCTGTTCATAGTCTCCAATAGCAATTGCATGTAGTTGTGAAAGATCCAATGATGCAGGCAGTACCATCTAGGCATAACCGTCGCATCTCAAGATGCTCCGCAACCCCTCATCGGAGTGACCATCTCAATGTTCCCATCAAATGGAAACTCTATCTCCTCACCATTCGTGAGGACCACCCATCGATCGTGACGCTCCATTTCCCTATCTTTCCATCGAAGTCAGTACAAGGGGAAACGACCACAGGATTCGACCTCCTCCTCTACTAGTTCTTCAGGAGGATCGATGCCTGGAATCTCTCTAGCGATGGTTAAAAAACTATGAGCAAAAGCTTAAAGAAATTGACCATCATCTAGCTCAAATCCAAGAGGATGCAATAGGAGGGTCCTCCGATAGTCTCCGTGTCTAGATTGTTCCTCCTTTCTCCTCACGCATCCTGAATGAACTAATCCCATCATGATTCAAGATGCTGCAAATGGAGTCATACGATGGCTCCACCAACCCAATCGATCATCTCCAGAGCTACAAGGCTCTCATGATGATCTCCAGGGTGAATGATTCCCTCATGTGCATCAACTTTCTGACCATCCTTTGGAAAGCTGCTCAAGTTTGGTACTCTGACCTTTGGCCAGGAAGCATCAACTCCTTCAGGTAGCTTGAGGACTCCTTCATGGCTCAATTCAATACTAGTAGGAGGATGCTACAAACTTCAGACACCCTCTTCTCGATCAAGCAAGGAGAGGGAGAAATCTTTTGGACCTTCATGGCATGTTTTAATGCTACCACGCTTGAGGTCTAAAACCTTAATAAGAATGTGGCCATCTCGACCATGAAGTAGGGTCTACGAGGCTCTCGGTTCACTTATTCACTGGACAAGACCATCCTCGGACCTATGCTAAACTCTTAGAGTGCATGGATAAGTACATTCATGCAGAAGAAGGCACTTTTGGCCGGCACCAATCAAACAAAAAAGGGTAGAAGAAGAAGAAACAACGAAAAAATGACATTTCTGTTGGATCAAACCAGCCTATTCCAAATAGAAAAATGGTCTTTTCCTGACTGAACCCAGTACCGACCTATAAAAAATTGGTACAATAATTACACTCCCCTCTCCACTCCACATGTGCAAATCTTAATGAAAATTGAAGGGAAGAATTACCTTCATCGACCCACACCGATGAAAAACCAAAGCAAGGAGAAGAAGTACCATCAGTTCCATCGTGACTATGGCCATGACACCAAATAATGCTTCCAACTGAAGGATGAGATCGAAGCTTTCATCCAGTGGAGATTTCTTGCCGTGTACCAGCTTGATCGCCCGACTCAGTCCCATGCCGATCAACCACTAGCATCGAAGGAGATCCATTAGAACTGACAGATAGTCGGGGTGATCAATATGATTTCTGGATGATCAAAAGTTGGGGGGGCAACATCGAAATAAGGATCGGCTAAAAAATGATGATCCGATGAATCTATTTTTTTTTCAGATGATGATGTAAGAAAAATTAAAACTCCCTATGATGATGCTATCGTCATCTCGATGATGATAGCAAACTATGATGTAAAAAAAATCTTCATCGATAATGGAAGTTTAGCCAATGTATTGTTTTACTCTGCTTTTTCCTGAATGAAATTGATGATGGAATGACTCCAAAAAATGTCCATTCCTTTAGTTGGATTTACACGAGACGCCATCAAGGTTGAGGGAGAAATAGACCTTCCATTAACTACAGGGATAGAGCCTCGATAAAGCACTACCATCTTGACTTTCAAGGTCATCAAAGTCCCGTCGGCATACAATGCCATACTTAAAAGATCGAGACTCAAGGTCGGAGTAGTATCGACATATCATTTATTAGTCTGATTTTTGACCAAGGTCGGAGTCAGAGAGATGCGAGACGACCAATAAATTGCTCAATGTTGCCTCGCAATTATAGCAAAGGAGAATAAGCTAGAAGACTCTTCACCGCTAGAAGAACTTGATGAAGATGAAAAGCAAGGAGAGTCGGCCGAATAGTTAGTCTCCATCTTGCTGCAAGAGAATGACCCGACTATGGTTTCCCAAATTGGGTCACACCTTCAGGCGATGGAGCTTGAATAGTTGGTTCGATTGCTAAGGGCCAATGCCGACATATTTGCTTGATCGACAACCGATATGTCAAACATACCTCTAGAAATAATTACTCACTGACTGAATGTCAACTTGAACGTCAAGCGGGTGAGACAGAAGCAGCGACAATTCACCTCTGAGCGACAAAAGGTCATCAACGAAGAGGTGGACAAACTCCTCATAGCAAACTTCATTAGAGAGGCCCATTACTGCAATTGGCTTGCTAATGTTGTCCTGGTGAGAAAAGCCTATGGAAAATGGCTTATCTGCATCAACTATACCAACCTGAATGAAGCATGCTTGAAGGATAGTTTTTTTCTTCCAAAAATAGATCAACTGGCCAATGTGACCTCGAGGCATCGACTCCTAAATTTCATAGATGCTTTTGCAGGCTACAATCAAATTCGAATGGCACCCAAAGATGAAGAACATACCATCTTCATCACAAACAAAGGAATCTATTGCTATAAAGTCATGCCATTCAGACTTAAAAATGCAAGTGCAACATGCCAATGGTTGATCAACAAAATCTTCAAACCATAAATTAGGCAAAATATGGAAGTGTAAGTCGATGATATACTAGTAAAAGGTACTCAAAGCTAGGACCATGTCCAAGACTTAGAAGAAGCTTTTGACACACTCCGATGACATCAGATGAAACTAAATTCGACCAAGTGTGCCTTCAAAATGACAGTCGGAAAGTTTCTTGATTTTCTTATTTCATATCAAGGAATCGAGGTAAATCCTAAAAAGATAAGAGCGATCATTGACATGAAACATCCAACCTCGAAGAAAGAGGTGCAACAGCTCAATGGAGAATCACTACGCTCAGTTGGTTCATCTCCAAGTCTGTCGACAGATATCTTTCTTTCTTTAAAACTCTACAGCAAACTAAAGACTTTTCATAGACCGAAGAATGCCTACGATGCTTTGAAGAGCTAAAGAAGTACTTGATAACTCCTCCATTACTCATAAAGCCAATGGAAGGAGAACCCTTGTACTTATATCCGGCCACATCCGACAAAGTTGTAAGTTCAATTTTGGTCAAAGAAGATGAAAATTGGGTACAATGTCCCATCTATTATGTAAGCAAAGTACTTCATAATGCCAAAACCTGATACTCAAAGGTAGAGAAGATGATCTAAGTCTTCATTGTAAGATATGTGTGCCCTAAAAGCCAGAATTGACTGACACTTGTAATACACTTCTAGGGATAAAATTATAATTTTGACTATAAATAATAAAATAGATTATTTTCTATCACGAATATGTATTTAGTGTCTGTGATACATCCCTTGAGTTAATGGTAATGATAATTCTTATTTTCAAGAGTTGAAAATTTAAGACAAGAATTTTCATTATTAACTCATAAAATGCTTCTGACCGTAGGATCATCATGAGGATGGTGATTGATCTGGAAGGTTGGTGTACAATCACTTCTTCATAGTAGATGAGTCTTGAGTCTACGGTATAGAGACACCAAAGCGACAGTTCAAATACTCGTTAGAGAATAAGAGCATTGAGCGTGACCACCTCGAGCAGTCATAAGGAAGTCTACCTTCTCATCGATGACTGACTTGAAGCTATAGTAGTGTGTCTGATTCTTTGACCTGAGGTGCATCGATAGTTCACCTTGAGGGTGTTATAGTTTGACTACACCATGACTCGATCTCCTAGCCATTTGGAATCCTGAGGTGTATGTTGGCTATAACATGTTCATTGCAGGAATTTGATTGCATCAAGAAGAAATCAATCTACCTCGGTGGATGAGGAGCAGCCCTATGATAATCATTAGAATCAAGTCTATAAGCCCATGGCCATGGCAGAGTAAAATAATAGAAAGAGTTTCTATTAAGATTTTCATATTGGACATGAATCGAATGATTAAATCATATGATAGAAATTAGGATTTGACGAGTTCACCTTAACCCTAATCTGATCGGAGCTCAAGATAGAAGAACTTAATCACACAAGTAGCTACACCAAGAGGTTCATTTTTATTTTTGATGGATTTTTACCATATACTGCTAGGTATCACTGGTAGATTTTGGGAGCAATTAGAATGATTTAGATGATCGATCATTCTAGTTGTCTGAATTAGAAGAGTTTTGATCCATCGAAAGGAGTTTCGATGATGTTGATGATAGAGATCGCGACATATTCCATTACCATATAGAACTGAACCTAACTGAATCACACAAATACGGTTTTGGATCTGAATATCATCAATTGGATTAACCTAGTTCAATTGATTTGAATTAGATTTAATTAGGTTCAAGGAAATCGTGCTAGCACACGATTGAGCCTAACGTTCTCCTTCTATTATCATTAAAAGTTATCTCGACTGAGCCAAATATGTTTGTGCTCACTCAGATACCTTTACTTAGTTTGACTAAAGCTTGTCCAGATCAAAAAAGAGTTATCTTAATTTATGAGATAAATTTGAGACAACACGTGCCATTTTCCATCACCTGCTAATTCTTATCTTTGACTTTGGTCAAACATTGACCTTTGACCCTTAGACACCTGCCCATGTGTCATGAACCTATTGGAGAGCAGATAGGGGCTTATCCCCTTGCTAGATTTTGGAAAGAAAGGGGTGCATACCTAGGGAGGCGTGTGCCCATGGATAAGGATGATTGGAGTCCCATACAGATGGAACTCCAGGTTGCTTCTTGGTTTCTACTTAGGTAGCTCATAACTATAGACTTTAACCAGTCTTAAGTGTCATATAAGGATGAATTATTAAGGCTCTCATCTGATTGGATTAGGTGATGTCATTCCATCAATCAGATTTAGATCTGATTGCACGAAGCAACGTGATTTGCTGGGATGATGTGGCACTACATGGCGCAGCAGGGTTTATATAAATCCTATATGTGCCTAACTTTCAGAGAGTTCTCTCTTAGCCCACACCCCAAGACTGTGCCTCTCCATCCTCCATGCCATCTTCTAATTCTCTCTCTCTTCTCCATGTCTAAGGAAAGTTGGGCTCCAATTTGGTGCGATCCAAGCAAGAAAAAGCTGACGAGAAAGGAAGAAGGCAGCACTATTGCAGAGACGACTGTAGATCTTTGAAAGAAGTTTTGAAGATCCTCCAAATTAGATCTAGATCTGATATTTGGAGAGATGATAAAGAAGAAGAAGATCTTTAGATCCAGCATGAGTGGATATCGATAGAGGTCAGGCGCTTGCATGGCTAGATCCAGAACCTCAGGCAATCAGCAGCATCATCAAAGGGTAATCTGATTACCTAGCATCAAGATATAAATTAAATCAAATTTAATTTATTTTTATTTTTATTTATTAGATTTATAAAATTAGATCTAAAATATCTTAGATCTGATCTAGATATATAAGAAAAATTTTTGAAATATCTCTCTTGATCCGATCAAATCTGAACGAACCTGATCCAAAAAATCAGGATTTTCCCTTCAACTGGTATCAAAGCCAGATTCTCTAAATTATTTAGATTTAATTTTTATTTATTTTTAATTTAAAAATTAGATGATTTTAGATGTTACATGAGATGTGATTAGATCTGAAATCAAAAAAATTAAAATTAAATAATTTAGATCTAAGTTTTACAAGATGCATGACTAATTGTAAAATAGAATAGTTCTATACATAGTCTTGCATGATCATGATTTATTTTGATTAAATTATAATTTTAGTTCTATTTATTTTTTATTTTTTGGTGATTATAAATATTATAATAAAATCTAAAAAATAAAAAATAAAATTATTTAATTTTTAGATCATATGAGATATGATGAATGCATGATTAGACTAGTTGTAAAATAGTTCTACATAATTATCTAGATTAGAATTTATTTTGATGTGATCAATTTAAATCTAATTTTTTAAATAATTATGAGATAATTAAGATCTAAAAAATATGCATGATATGATATATGAGATGTATGCAAAACATGTATAAAGTTAGATCAATTTTATATATGAGTTGTATGATGTAGATCTAACTAGTTTTGTAGATTTATATTTTTGATTAAAGCATTCCCCTTGGCCGTCCGATCATAAGAATAAAGTAGGATTTAAATGTCCTCTCCTCCCATTCGATGGAATGTTCTTATGATGTATAGGGGTGCTGCGTGTTCGTCCTTAATCAGAAATCAAGAACTTACTTTCTGCAAAATTCTAGATCCTAAAATCCTAGGATTTTATTTCCATGTTTTATTTATGAACCCTAACTTAATTAAAAATTAAGATTATGAAATATTAATTAGGTCTAAAACTGAGAATTTCATATCTAAGACATATAATATTAGGTTTGGGCTTGGGTAGCTCAATTAGGTCTAAGCGGTTGATCAAATCGAGTGAAGAGTTGGTTAGATGGGATCAACAATGCTTAAATTAACCAACCTAATAGGATTAACTCTGGGTCAAGATCGAGTCACATGAGTGATCGATCAAGTTAAGACCTAATTAGGCTGAGTAGTTAGAGTCTAGATTGTAGGCTAATCCGATTGGTTCTGGCTCAAAATTTGGTATCTAAGGCAAGTCTGGTAGATACGACCGACTGATTTTTAATTGGGAGCTACTCGACTCGAATGTGTTCTTATCGAGTTAATGGCATATCCCTTCCACCGATCTCACTTACTTGGCCATGTTTGTTGGCTCAGTTCTAATCTGAGGTGGTCAATAATCCAAGCTAACCTATGCCACTAGGTTAGTCATAATGGTTATGACTATGTCAAGTCTAGTTTAATGAGACCTAAATTAAATCTTCCTAAGAAAAGATTAAGTCTAAGGTCTTCCACCATTGTAGATATGCTGGCTCTTTCCAGGATTGATTGTTCTTAGCTGGTTATAGTGGTTCAGTTGTACCAAGAAGATGCAACCATGTCTATTAGGCATTGGATGCTACGGGCTGGAGGATGGATTGGGCTCAATATTTTGGATACGGTGAGAGATTCAATTAGAAATCCAATCTATGTAAATGATGGATCTGACTTAACTAAGAAGTGGATCAATATTTTGGCACAGTGAGATTCATAAATTAGAGATCAAGTTTGGGTGCACCATGATTAGAGAATCATTGAATAAGAGTTGTTCACTCATTGGCTAACCCATCATCAATAACTGTTAGGTAAGGTGATGAGTCAGTTGGTGGGATCGCACCATCCACTAGAAATCATTAATCGTGGAGATTTTCGCATCTTTACAGAGAGAGTGTAGGGATCCAAGAAAATAGTGGAAGCTAATTTATTTAAAAAATTAAAATTCTAAATAAATTGGTTAAGTCTTAATTATAATATCTAACTAGAAACTTTGACTCTCTATAGGAAAATGTCTACATCCAATCCACTAGCACGAATCCTGGACACCCATAAACTGACCGAACCAAATTACAAGGATTGGCTTCGAAACTTTAAAATTATTTTGGATTCCGAGAAGTTAACTCATGTATTGGACCAGAACCCTCCCACCTTATCAGCTCGTCCATCCATTGAACAGAGAGCGTCTCTTGAAAAATAGATGGACGAAGATAATAAGATCAGATATTATATGTTGGGCTCGATGCCTAATGAACTTCAGTACCAACATGAAGATATCAGGACTGCCCATCAAATGTTGGCTCACCTACAAGAGATGTTTGGTGAATAGAGTCGCACAGCAAAGTATCAAGTCACTAAATGACTATTCAAGGCTAAAAAACGTGATGGGCAGTCAGTCTAAGATCATTATCTAATGATGATCAAGGACTTAGAAAAGCTTAAGAAGCTCGGAGTGAGGTTGGACTTGGATCTGTAGAAGGATATAATTCTGCAATCCTTGACTGATGCATATAGGCAGTTCATTATGAACTATCGTATGCATAACCTTTAAAAATTCTCTAGCCAAACTTATGAACATGCTGGTTCTATTTGGGGTTATCCGGCTCATGTCAAAAGATAACAAGTGGACAAGTTAGACTTTAGATCCTTTAGAGCTTGATTTATAGGATATCTTAAAGAGTCATTAGAATATTATTTCTATATTTCAGAAGATCATAATGTAATTATGAGTCAACATGCCATCTTTCTTGAAAAATAGTTTATTCAAGATAGCGGCATTGGAAAGCAAATCAAGCTCGATGAGAAAGTCTCATAAGAGCAATGAGCTAAGGACCAAATAAAACCAAATCAGGTTAAGCCAATCCAATCACTACCTCCTCCACCTCATAGATCGAAAAGAGTTTTCCATCCTTTTGAGAGGTACTTAGGTACTATTTCAAAGAAAATAGAGAAAATATTCCTCATAGGTAATGGGGTTCATGGTGATGATCCCAAAACCTATAACAAGGCGATATTCAATATCGATTTCGAGAATAGTTAGAGGCAATGAAGTCAGAAATTGACTCGATGCACTCAAACCAAGTCTGGACCTTGGTAGATCCACCAGAAGGGATAGTATCTACTGGGTGTAAATGGATCTACAAGAGAAAGATTGGTGCAAATGAAAATGTGGAGACATTCAAAGCTAGATTAGTAGCAAAAGATTATAGTCAACTTAAAGGCATTGACTATCAGGATATCTTTTCGCCAGTAGCTATGCTAAAATTCATTCACGCATTGCTTGCTGTTGCAGCTATTTCAATTATGAAATATGATAAATGGACGTGAAAATGGTATTCTTAAATGGATATCTTAAGGAAGATATCTATATGGAACAGCCACTAGGTTTCACATCCAGTGATGATGATCATAAGGTATGCAAGCTGCAAAGATCCATATATGGACTTAAGCAAGCATCTTGGAGCTGGAATACTCATTTTAATAATGTGATCAAATTATTTAGTTTCATCAAGAATGAAGAGAAGCCATGTGTCTTCAAAAAGGTCAATGGGAGCGCTATGTGCCCTAGCACACCTGAGGAAATAGAACGCATGAGCAAGATCCCTTATGCTTCAGCAATAGGGAGTCTCATGTATGCCATGATATGTACACAACCTGATATAGCCCATGCTGTGAGTGTCACGAGCAGATATCAGTCGAATCCAGATAAAGAATATTAGACTTCTATGAAATGTATCCTTAAGTACTTGAGAAGAACTAAGGATATGTTGTTGGTCTTTGATAATGGAGAACTCCAAGTCTAGGGGTATATAGACTCGAATTTTATGTCCAATATAGATGATTGAAAGTCGACATCTAGGAGTCTGTTTGTATGCAATGGTGAAGCTATCAGTTAAAAAAGTTCTAAGCAGACTAGGATATCAGATTCCACCATGGAAGTAGAATATATTGCTGCATCAAAAGCTGCAAAGAAGGCATTCTGGTATAAAAAGTTTATCACAGAAATTGGAATGATGCCATCAGATGCCATTCCTCTGTACTATGACAATAATGGCACCATAGTCCTTGCTAAGGAGCCGAGGTCTCACCAAAAATCCAAGCACATTAAGCGGCAATACCACCTCATCCATGATTACCTCGAGAAGGATTACGTCGAGGTCAAGAGAGTCGACTCCGCAGACAATGTGGTAGACCCACTTACAAAGCCGTTGGGCCAGCAGAAGATCGAAGCCCACCTAGAGAAGATGGGACTTAGATTTGTAGCTAATTAGCTTTACTCAAGTGAAAGTTTGTTAGATATGTGTGCCCTAGAAGCCAGAATTGGCTAACACTTGTAATACACTTCTAGGGGCAAAATTATAATTTTGACTATAAATAATAAAATAGGTTATTTTCTATCATAAATGTATATTTAGTGTCTGTGATACATCCCTTGAGTTAATGGTAATGATAATTCTTATTTTCAAGAGTTAAAAATTTAACACAAGAATTTTCATTATTAGCTCATAAAATGCTCCCGATCGTAGGATCATCATAAGGATGGTGATTGATCTAGAAGGTCGGTATACAATCACTTCTTCATAGTAGATGAGTCTTGAGTCTATGGTGTAGAGACACCAGAGTGAGAGTACAGATACTCGTTAGAGAATGAGGGCACTGAGCGTGACCACCTCGAGCAGTCATAAGGAAGTCTACCTTCTCATCGATGACTGACTCGAAGCTACAGTAGTGTGTCTGGTTCTTTGACCTGAGGTGCATCGGCAGTTCACCTTGAGGGTGTTATAGTTTGACTACACCATGACTCGATCTCCTAGCCATTCGGAACCTGAGGTGTATGTTGGCTATAGCATGTTCATTGTAGGAATTAGATTGCACCAAGAAGGAATCTATCTACCTCGGTGGATGAGGAGCAGCCCTATGATAATCATGAGAATCAAGTCCATAAGCCCATGGCCATGGTAGAGTGAAATAATAGAAAGAGTTTCTATTAAGATTTTCACATCGGATTTGAATCGAATGATTAAATCATATGATAGAAATTAGGGTTTGACGAGTTCACCTTAACCCTAATCTGATCGGGGCTCAAGATAGAAGAACTTAATCACACAAGTAGCTACACCAAGAGGTTCATTTTTAGTTTTGATGGATTACCACTATATACTGCTAGGTGTCACTAGTAGATTTTGGGAGCAATTAGAATGATTTAGATGATCGATCATTCTAGTTGTCTGAATCAGAAGAGTTCTGATCCATCGAAAGGAGTTTCGATGATTTCGATGATAGAGATCGCGACATATCCCATTACATACAGAACTGAACCTAATTGGATCACACAAATAAGGGTTTGGATCTACATATCATCAATTGGATTAACCCAATTCAATTGATTTGAATTAGATTCAATTAGGTTCAAGGAAATCGTGCTAGCACACGATTGAGCCTAACGTTCTCCTTCTATTATCATTAAAAGTTATCTTGACTGAGCCAAATGTATTTATGCTTACTCAAATATCTTTACTTGGTCTGATTGGAGCTTGTCCAGATCAGAAAAGGATTGTCTTAATTTATGAGATAAATTTGAGATAACACCTGTCATTTTTCATCATCTGCTAATTCTTATCTTTGACTTTGGTCAAATGTTGACCTTTCATCCTTAGACATCTGCCCATATGTCATGCACCTATTGAAGAGCAGATAGGGGCTTGTCCCCTTGCTAGACTTTTGAAAGAAGGAGGCACATGCCTAGGGAGGCATGCGCCCATGGATAGGGACGACTGGAGTCCCATACAGATGGGACTTCAGGTTGCTTCTTGGTTTTTACTTAGGTGGCCCATAACTATAGACTTTGACCAATCTTAGGTGCCATCTAAGGATGAATTAGTGGGGCTCTCATCTGATTGGATTAGGTAATGTCATCCCACCAATCAGATTTAGATCTAATTACATGAAGCAATATGATTGATTGGGATGATGTGGCACTGCATGGCGCAGTAGGGTCTATATAAATCCTATCTGTGCCCAACTTTCAGAGAGTTCTCTCTTAGCCCACACCCTAAGGCTATTCCTCTCCCTCCTCCATGCCATCTTCTGATCCTCTCTCTCCTCTCCATGCCCAAAAAATGTTGGGCTCCAGTTTGGTGCGATCCAGGCAAGAAAAAGCTGACAAGAAAGGAAGAAGGCAGCACTACTGCAGAGATGACTGCAGATCTTTGAAAGAAATTTTGAAGATCCTCCAAATCAAATCTAGATCTGATATTTATAGAGGTGATAAAGAAGGAGAAGATCTTCAGATCCAACCTAAGTGGATATCGGTAGAGGCTAGGTGCTTGTGTGGCTAGATCCAGAACCTCAGGCAAGCAGTAGGATCATCAAAGAATAATCTGATTACCCAGCATCAAGGTATAAATTAAATCAAATTTAATTTATTTTTATTTTTATTTATTAGATCTATAAAATCATATCTAAAATATCTTAGATCTGATCTAGATACATGAGAAAAATTTTTAAAATATCTCTCTTGATCCGATCAAATCTGAACGAACCTAATTCGAGAAATCAGGATTTCTCCTTCATTGATCATTTCGACGCAACGACTTTGGCCTTACTTCTAAGCCCACACAGTGCATGTTTTAACCAGCCAACCCCTGAAGTTGATCCAACATCGACCGGATACCTCAGATGGAATGGCAAAATGGATGATAAAGCTCAGCAAATTCGACATTCAATATCACCCTCACTCATCGATGAAGGCCTAGGTACTGGCTGATTTCATCATTGAATGTACCACTTGGACGACAAGTCCGATCAAGAGGAAATGACTTGCTAGTCAACAGAAAACACCCTTGAAATCGAACATGAGTTGGCTTGGGTGTTGCATGTTGATGGGGCATCAAATGCCCTTAGAAGTGGTGCTGGACTCATTTTGGCAAATGTCGATGGAGTAGTCACTGAGTACATCCTCCGATTTAACTTCAAAGCTTCAAACAATCAAGCCGAGTATAAAGCTCTTCTTGCCAGCTTGAGAATTGCTAAGGAGCTTGGTCTTGATGAGTTAAAGATATTCACCAACTCTCAACTCATCGTAGGACAAGTCAAAGGTGATTTCAAAGCTCGCGATCCGATAATGCAGAAGTATTTAGAGAAAGTGAAGATCCAAACTTCCATCTTTAAATACTTCAACATCTCACACATTCCCAGTATAAAGAATGCTCGAGCTAATGCTCTCTCCTGAATCACCATCACCACCCCTAACGAACTTGGTCGAACATATATCAAAAATCTTGATGCACCAAGTATCGAAAAGATGGAAGAAATATTGTAGATCAGTGACGAGCCGAGTTAGATGAGTTTGATTTTTAGATACCTAACTTAAGAAACCTTACCCAACAATCCATCAGAAGCAAAGCGTTTAAGATGGATAGCCTCATAGTCTGTCATGATGCATGGATGACTCTACAAGCGATCTATCTTCCTACTGCTATTGAAGTGCCTAGGACCTACCAATGCCGACTATGCCCTTCGAAAAGTCCACGAGGGGATCTATAAGAGTCACTTGGGGGGCAAATCCCTCGTCTATAAGATCCTTCAGCAAGGGTACTATTGGCCAACAATGTGGAAGGATGCAACTGAGTTTGTCTGAAGGTGCGAGCCATGTCAAAGATATGCCAACATCCAACGTCAGCCGGCGATGCATTTGACATCGATCATGGCTCCATGGCTGTTTGCACAATGGGGGATCAACATACTCGGTCCTTTCCTTTCAACATCCAAATAAAGAAAATTTTTTATCGTTGCCATCGACTATTTTATAAAATGGATTAAAGCTGAATCTTTGGCATAGATCATGGAAAGCAAGATGGAAGACTTCATTCAAAAATCCATCATCTATAGATTCGAGCTTCCGCATACAATCATAACCGATAATGGTCGAAAGTTCGATAATTAGAACTTCAAAGACTTCTGCACGACGTACCACATCATGCACAAGTGGATGTCCGTCGGCCACCCACAATCAAATGGAAAAGCGAAAGTCATGAATCGAATGATCCTCCATGGTTTAAAAACTTGACTCAATGAAGCCAAAGATCTCTAGGTAGAAGAACTACCTTCTGTGTTATGGACCTATCGAACGACTCCCCAAGTTTTGACAGACGAATCTCCCTTTAACCTTACTTACAAAATGGAGGCGATGATTCCTATCAAAGTCGGGCTACCATCGATGAGAGTGGAGAAGTTTGACGAGTCAAGTAACTTGGATCATAGGAGAGTGGACCTAGACCTGTTGCCAAAAATTTGGCAACTAGCTCAATCAGAATGACTGCTTATCAATAGCAGGTTGCAAGATATTACAATAGAACGGTCAAACTGAAAGAAATCCATCCAGGAGACTTAGTCCTATGGAAAGCCAAAGTATCCAAACTGTTGGACCAAGGAAAGCTCTTTCCAAACTAGGAAGGACCCTATCGGGTGACGGAGACCCTTCAACCTGGAGCATATTGACTCAAAACACTTGACGGAGTTGAAATCCCATGAACATGGAATGCTGATAATCTCAAAGTGTATTATCAGTAAAATCAGATCCATGTACTTTTGATGGATGTAGAGAATAAAATTCTCACAAACTTTCCTCCAAAAGAAAACCAAGTGTGTCATCTCCATAAATAATGATTGGTAAAATGACATATTCATCGATCAAAAATTGAACAATCCAACTGGATGACAACCAGTGCAACTTTAAAGAAAATCAATCGACAATTAGCACATTACAGTCAGTAAAGACTTTCAGTCAGCATATCCCAAACGATCAATGTGATTAATCGGGAATAGGTCAACCTCTCATGATAGAACGATCGATTGACTGGCTAATGGACACCATCAATGGCTAACGGACACCACTGACACATAACTTCCTTATGAAATGACAAAGGGAAAAAAACATCAAATCGTCGGTTGTGAATTAGTTGGCTTGCCCTGACTAATAAAGAACACAACTTTTGCTAGTTTGGCCATGACCAAATTGAAGGACATTTGGCTTGCACCCGATCGTCGTGCATTTCTAAAAATCGATCAAGTGTTGGATGGTAAAAAAATTGACAAAATTTGATTGAAAACTGACCCATGGTCGGCTTTTATCTGATCATCAAACACTTTGAATGATCCAATTAATTATGGGTTGGTAAAAAATCGACTAAAAATTTGTTAGAAACCGCCTTAGGGTTGGCTTGACCCCAACCTATAAATATCTTAAAAAGTGATAAAATGTTGGCTAGTTAAAAACTTGATTTTAAGTCGATTAGAAAGCTAAATAATAGTTGGTTAAAAAAAATCAACAGACAAGCGATCAACAACCGATCGACAAAAGTATGTGCAGTTATGGTGTAAGTCAAATTCGCACAACAGAAGATAAATATAAATAGAAGTTTTTTATTACTATAAAAGAAAGGTTACAAATGAACTTTTGGTCCTTACAAAATTTGAATTACAAGTTTCAAAAGAAGATAAAGTATAAGTCTACTCAACAATCGGCTGCTCTAAAGGTTGATCGAAAATGGCTTAAGTTTTGATCATCGACGTGGCCTCTGGCGGAACGATGTCAGTTGAGGCAACTCCTTGGCTCTCCAACAAAGCTTCCAAGACTAATTGGGGAGCCGATGTACCTTCAAGAGGTGCAGCAAAAGTCGACTCAGTTGGAACTAAGGCGCAACGGGAAGATCTTCGTCCATTGGGCCTGTGGGTGATCCATCGTCTCCTCCCTCTTTCTCTTCTTCAGCACCAAGGACGACGATGCTGCTGAGGTCAAGGTCAGGAAAGAGCTATTGAACAGCATCACGATCATTGCCAAACCCAATCCAGTAGGAAGCTTCTCTTCCTTGAAGGATGTCTTCAAGTTGGATGAGTTCTTGAATTCCTCGATGCCTAGCTCCTTCACCCGATCGAGATCCTACCATAGAACCTGAATCTCCGCCTTGGCCGAAGATGCTTCCCCCTCAGTAGACTACCATTTTTTATTGTAATCCTTCACCTCCTTGGCTCAATTGTTGCGGTCCTTCTTCAGCTTCTCCATCGTGTGTTTCTTTTTTTTAGTATGGCTTTTCTGAGCCTTCACCTCCACTTGAGCCGACTTAAGGTTAGATAGAACCGACTTAAGTTTGGATTTGGCCGATCCAAGTTCAACCTTGAGATTGAAAACCTCATCGGACAGAGTGTTCTCCCGGGTAGCGACGTTCCTCTGCAATTGCTCCAATCGATGAAGCACCGAATCACGTTCGGCATTTGCAGCCGACACAGAGTCGAAACACGCATGCTGAAGATTAGCCATTCTATGATAAGATGACTCAAGTTTGGCCATATCATGATCCCACTATTCAAAGAAAATAAAACAAATTGGTCAAAAAAAAGAAGGGGGTGAAATGAATGGCCAACTTACCCCAATGAAAGTCAGATAGAATGAGTCGAACAATTCAGCCAAAGTTTGACTCCTCCTGGCCTCCCGATCAGTCAGAACAAGAATGGCACAGACCAAGTTCCTCACCAACAGAGGGTCAGAAAGAACCGACCCACCTTCTAGGATCCGAACGTCGATTTGTTCAGAGTCCGTATACCCATGGCTAGAACCATCACTTCCAGCCGGCATAGAAGAACCCAATGCCTTCCCTTTTTCTTTGGCAGACAATTGTTCGGGCTACGTTGACATCCACTCAGGCATGAAAGGAGATGATAAACACCCCAAATGAATCAAAGTTGATCGTGGAGTGGATGCAGCAACAGTCAGCTAAGCTCTCAATACAGGAGCAATAGCCGACACGTCGATGATGACGATGTCTTCCTCCGACCATGTGATAGTCGAAGGGACTTTGAAAGATGCAGCAGCCACCGAAGCATGCAAATCAATGATGGGAGGTGCTATTGGTGGAGCATCGATAGAATCAGGGACAATCGAAGGACCAGCTACCCGACTCTTCTTTGGCACGCGCGATGAACCAACGTCGGGCACTACCATCTTTTGAGTAGCAAACTGGCGAACCTCCTTCATAAAAATCTCGAGAGGAGGATGCATCCCTACAAAGCCAAATAAAAAATTTAGGTTAATATCAAAAATCGATCGAAGGAAAGAAAATTCAAAGCTACAGACATAATATGTACCAACGGATGGCATCGGATCAAGTTTGGCATCGTACAAGATAGCTTCAATAATTAAATAATTTTATGGGAGGACCTCCATGTCTTTCAACTTAAGAAAATCCTCCTAATCAATCAGGCCCACCCGACTATTTTTGTTCAAAAGGACATTTGGCTCTCCCCACACCGACAGAAAATCCCAAGGAGCAGGAAAAGAAATAAAGAAGAACTGAATCTTTCAATCATGGATGGATGCTGGAAGACCAATGATAAAAGAAAGCCTCCTCCTCAGGGCAAAGTATCATCATCCATCGACCTTCGGATGGAATTGAAGAGCGAAGAAAGGTCTGAACAAAGAAAGATGAGGGATCATTGGGATTAACCGATATCGAAGGGCAAAAGTTATCAAAATCTGAATGGAACTAGGTGTTAACCAGGCCGAACACATCCGATAATAGTCAAAGATATTTGGAAGAAACTCTGGAGTGAAAAACCTAAGGCCCGACCTAAGGTTTTCTAAATAAAATCAATGTAATTCGATGGAGGTGAGATCACCCAACCATCGGGGCCAAGAATCAACAACCGAAAGTCCTCCAGGATCTGATACTGATCCCAAAGTCACACCATAACCAACGTTGTCAGTATGGGAGCTTCAGCTGCCAGACCTTGCGATGAACCACTATGACCAGCCATGTATACAACTCAATTAAATAAAAGAAAAAGGTGAAAAGAGTGTTAGAAAGAAGGTTCAAACCTCAAACTTGAGAAGTAAAAGATGAAAGAACAAGCAGATTTTCCAAAAGCTACCGTTATTGAAAGTGATAGAAGAAAAATCTTTGGGGGGGGTCCAGTATATATAGGATCCATCGATGGTCAAGATGCACAGAAGCCTCACCAAATACTGATACATGTTAGCCGAAGACCGACCAAACATCAAATTTCTTGAGCCCTATGGACGTGCGACTGCTGATGATGACCATTGAGGTCCTTGAAGCATCGGATAGCAACCTCATCGAACATTGTGGAGATCATTAATGGCAAGCAATAGAACAAAATTCGAGGCAATGCCACATGTTAACCCCCTGCATGTTGGGAATAGTGTCCTAAAGTCAATCATCAGTCTATTGATAATTTAGCTATTTCATATAATTGTATATGAATTATTAATTAAATAAAAGTTATTATGGCTTTTTCATCATAAATCTTTCATCTTCTAATGAACTCCTATCTATTATGATGAAGTTCTTAGGACTATTTAGAATCGACAAAGGAGGATTTGTCGTTTAGTCCTTAAATATGTTCGCAATCAAATTATACGTTGTTATCAAGGACGACAATATTTATCGAGTATAGATAGGTGTGTGCCATATAAGTTAATTATCCTTTTAACCAAGAAGTATGGAGATATTGGTATGGCATGCAAGTGAGATGTAGGGGTACATCTGCAATGAACGTGATCAACTCCGAAGCTTTTCTACTATCAAGAATTGCTCTGATGGAATATGGGTATAAGTGTCCCTTCGACCTAAGATCACTACAGTGACTTTCAAGCAACTCACTGTGCTTTGGTACTGGACTATCTGAATTTCTAATTCTTAGACTCAGGAGCTATGTTCAATAATGTTTCAATTTAGTAAAGCCTTGGCCAGGGTAGTCCTAGTGAAGGGTCATAGGACTAATTGCATTGAGACACATTTTGGATGTATCTTTCAGGATTGACTGTTAAACCCTAAGTCATCCTATGCACAAAAGTCAAAAGGATGAATTATACGGTAACCATATTCACGTAGGTTTTGAATGTTGTGATTGCACTATTCAATCTATCCATACGTCGGATATCATTACTAGATGGTCACTTCGATTAATATAGAAAATTAATTTCTATACTACCGACTTAGGTTCGAACCTGCAGGATCACACACACTAAAGATTCCTACTCGATCTAATGGCTGATCTAGAGAAGTTTAATTAATGAATTTGATCATTAATTAACTTAATTTGGTTGAGTGATTATTTTTGGATCAAGACCAATTGAATTGGATTCATTTAGATTTCACCCAATTAGGTTATAAGATGATCCAATCGTCAAGGAGGTTTAATCTCTGATTTGATCAGGGATTTGATTTGATTAATTCTTAATTTGATTAGGATTTAACTAAGCCTAATTAAGCCTAAATAAATTAGATTTGATCTGGTCTAATTGGGCCTAACCAATTTGGATTGGATTGGTTCAATTGGATGATAAACAATAGACTAGTTTGACTAGTCTTCGCATGCACCACATCATCCTTTGTTTTGTGCCATACTATCTCTACGAGAAAGAGGTTTCTCATGAATATTTTTTCCATGCAAGGAAGGGCGTGCGTTCTCCTTTCTCACGTGCCATATGGATTAGGTTTAATCTAGTTACATGTTCAATTCAAATAGGATTTGAGTTTGAATGGGTAACCACTTGATCTAAACATTTCCCTCATGCCTCTCTTTGTTTGTGAGATCTATAAAATGTTTGATTTTATGGGCGTGCAGAATATAGAGAACCCAATGAAGAGAGGAGAGAGAAATGGAGAGAAGAGAAAGTCTCTTCTCTATGTGCATAAGAAAAACCAAAAAAGAAAGAGTTCTAGGTGCAAGGATATTTGGGTGAGTACATACCCTAGAATTTATCTAGGATTTTGGATTTAGATCTATGAGGAATGAGGGTCATAAGTACATAGATCTTGGTAAAAATCTCTACTAATTCTCTTCTACATTCATTAGGATCCAAAGCGTCCGAAGATTCGGTGAAGAAGATCAAAAGAGTTTGATCTGCATCAGCCTATAAAGACTTCTACATAAGCTAGCACTCAAGAGTAGTTGATCGAGATCAGGGCCTCGTGTGGATTACTTATGGAGGATAGATGCATGTGTGGCTATGTCGCGATGATCAGATCTACACCGAGGAGATTAGATTGTGGAGTTTATCTACGCGCGAAAAGATAACGTGTTCTGAACACATAGAGCAGTAAAAATAGTTTTACTATAGTTGCTATTTTTATTTTCAGATATGCATGTATATATGATACATTAGATCCTATAGCATGTATAGTTTTTAGATTAGATCTATAGCTCTTATTATTAATATAATTAATAATTTTTTCACTACGTACATTTTTCGAAAAAAAATTTAAAAGTAGAGCTAGAAATCCTGCATGCTCCCCTTCAATTGGTATCAAGGTAGCAGGTTCTTTGATGTACTATATATGCATGATATAGATTATTTTTAGATTGGATCTAAATAATAACCTGATCTAAAAAATAAAAATGATGATTGCATGGACTGTAGGTTGTCCTGCTGTAAGATTTTTCATAGTGGAGAGGTTATCCTGGTACGTTGCGATCTTGAAAATTGATCATAAAAATAGTCGGCTCGATCAGGAGTCGAGCTGGCTCAACTTCAATTCGTGCTAGCTCGGATGGGATCCAAGCCCACCCGATAGAAAAGATGGCCATCGGGCCCTCTATCCGAGCTGGCTATCTCAGAAAAAGAGCCAACTCGACTTCTGCTCAGACTAGCTTGGATAGGATTCAAGCCAGCTAGACTGAGAAGTTGGTTGAATGTCATATTTTGCTGATTTTATGTGATCAAACCTACATCTAGTGCTTATTTATGAAATAAGTCGATCCATTTTTGAAATGAGTCGATCTATTTAATGAAACAATGTTAGAATATAAAGAACCTTTCTAAACTTTTAAAAAATATTTTCGAAATGCCGAACCCCAACCCTCAGCCCTAAAACTTAATTGAGAATTAAGTATGATGAATTAGGTTTTAGAATTATGAATTAAAGATCTTAAGTCATTGATCATAAAATGTGGGTTATCAAGTTAGTCAAATTAAGACCATTAATTAGGTTAGACCTAAGGTTGGTTAAAGAATGGACTAAATTAGAGTAATTGATCAAATCTAACCAAATATTGATTTAGATTAGGTTAAGGACTCTTTAGACCAAATTATAATAGTTGTAGTTGGTCAAGCCCATGCCTTTAATGAGGACCAAATGGACTTGATTCATGGCTATGCGGTCGAATCTAAAATTGCTAGGATGGTCAAAATTAAAACTAATGAACCGAATGATGTCTAAGGTAAATCTGACAGCTCAGACCAATGGTTTTTAATTGGGAGCTACTCGCACTAATTCGAACTTTGATGAGCTAATGGTATATCCCTTCCACTAATCTCACTTACCTGACCATCTTGATGAATTAGATTTTGATTAGACCACTTGGTGATTTAGGCTCATCCATGTCAATTAGGTAAATCAATTTGACTAATTTAGGTGCTCCTAATGTCGCTTTAATTAGATCCTTATTGATCCAACCTGATGAAGTCAGTGGGAGGATCTAAATTGGTAGGTTAATTCTTCTTAAAATTAGTTAATAATTTTTTTTAAAATTATTAGATCCTTAAAATGATAAAGTTATGGTGATAACTAAGTCATAGCCTCCCATTAAGTTGAGTGATAATGGATCCATTAGTTTAATAATCATTAGAGGTCCAAAGACCTGGTGCTTATTGACTAATGAAATTATCATTCATAATATGATAATTTGGTCGTATCTTTCTAATGGTGGTCAGGTTGGCCGACTAAAGTTGGGTCTGATAATTCGTTGGTCTGATGCACCAAATGTGGTCATGTTAATGATTAGACCTAACAGAATCTTTTCAGTGGAGGCCAAAGTCTATTGATTAGACATTTGAAGAAAAAATTAAATTACTAGAAGTTATTTGGCGAAATAATTGGTTATGAACCTATCCATAGATGCACACGGGTTTACCAACCAAAGTTGGGCTAGTGTGTAGTCTATGTGGATTCTAGTATCTACTAAGAAATTAGAGGTAATTCTTCGAATTGGAGGTAGAGACTATCGATTAGAACAAAATAGTGGAAGGACCTTTAGACTAAAGTCCAAGTCTCTAAAGTAAATAATTCATATACTAGTTAGGTCTATGATTTTTTTTTTATGTAGAAATGGCCACTACCCTATCGCTTCGATCGTTGTTGGACAATGACAAACTCATGGGACCTAACTTCGATAGCTGATATTGAAAGTTGAAGATCATCCTGGAGCATGAATGGATCTTATATATATTGACTGATCCGGCACCTGAGGAGCCAACCCCAAATGCTATTAAGGCGGTGAGAGATACTTACCAGAAGTGGCTCAATAACCACACCATCATTCGGTGCATTATGCTGGCAGCAATGAATGATGAGTTCAACCATAGATTTGAAAATGCCCAGCATGAGGAGATGCTTCAAATATTAAATGACTCCTTTGGCACACCTAACAACATTGAAAGACATAAAATTAGTTGTGCCATTTTTAATGCTCATATGAGGGATAGGATGTCAGTCATTGATCATATATTATACATGATCGAGATGATTGAATGCCTGGGTATGCTAGATTTTCTCCTACATGAGCAGCTCGAAAATGATGCGATCTTGAATTCATTGCCCAAGTCCTTCCTCCCATTCTTTACTCATTTCAGAATGATGAAGCCTGCAGTGAACTACCATGGATTATTGGGGTTGCTACAAAACTTTGAGAAGGATCATCAACTTCAAAAGAGATCAGTGAATGTAGTGGGAGGATCTTCTTCTGGTCGATCCTTTAAGAAAGGAAAAAAGAACAAGAAGAAGAAAAATAAAACGGTGCAGCCTCATGCTGGGACATCAGCTCAAGATCAGACCAAGAAGCACAAGCCCGATCAGAACCAGGCAGAATGCTTCTTTTGCAAGAAGTGAGAACACTGAAAGAAAAATTATCCTCAGTACATTGCCTTACTGGACCTGAACAGGCTAAGGAGGAATCAAGTAGTTACTACACAAAGTAATTATATGATAACCCCTTGCAACTTCTTAATTTATGATACTACTATCTAGGTATTAGATACCAGAAGTCCTTGTCATATTTGTAATTTGATGCAGGATTTATAGATCAGTAGGAGATTTGGTGAAGGTGAGAGATTCCTGAATGTTGGAGATGGAAGATAAATTTTAGTTCTAACTTTAGGAATCATGAACCTTGTAATCAATTCTCATAGAGTTATTCTTAGTGATTGTCACTTTTGTCCAAATTTTTTATTGAATGTAATTTCTGTAGACCTTTTGGCCAAGAACAATTATCAATTTTTAATAAAAATAAATTTTTGTGATATCATTTTGAATGGTATTATAGTTTATCTTGGATAATTGAATAATAAAATATACTATTATCATAACCTATTAACATAGTCCAAAGCTTCGATAAATATCCTAGATTAGACGAAGTGTCAGAAGTTTATCTTTGGCATTATAAGCTAGGTCACATCAACAAGAATAGAATAAACATGTTGGCTCAAGAAGAAATTCTTGAGGTCAGTGATTGTGAATCACTTCCACCTATGAGTCCTGTCTCCTTGAAAAAATGATCAAGTCACCTTTTATTGGAAACGATGAATGTGCTAGTGAACTTCTAGATCTAGTACATACTGATGTATGTGGATCCATGAGCACAAGCACTACAGATGGATATTTCTACTTCATAATCTTCACAGACGATCTATCGAGATATAGATATGTCTATTTAATGAAGCATAAGTTAGAGTCATTTGAAATGTTCAAACTATTCCGTAATGAGGTAGAAAAGCAAACTGAAAAGCGTACTAAATTTCTTCAATCTAACTAAGGGGGTGAGTATCTTTCTAGTGAATTTTTGACATATCTTAGAAAGAATGAGATTCTCTTTCAATGGACTCCTTCTGAAACACCATAGCTAATGGTGTGTCCAAAAGAAGGAACCGGATCCTATTGGACATGATTCGATCTATGATGGAATTTGCCGATCTATCGATCTTCCTTTGGGGATATGTGCTCGAGTCAGCTTGTTATATTCTGAATAGGATTTTGAGTAAGTCTATTTCTAAAATGCCATATGAGATGTGGATAGGACGTAAATCAGTACTCTCGCATCTTAGGATTAGGGGTGTCTAGCTTATGTCAAACATTTAGTAACAAACAAGGACGGACCTAGGTTTGACAAGTGTAGCTTTATAGGATACCCAAAAGAGACCAAAGGGTATTACTTCTACCTAGCTAATGAACAAAAAGTATTTATCAGCCTTAAGATAGTCTTTTTAGAAAGGGAGTTCCTTGGTGAAGGGACCAATGCCTCTGAGGTCGAGCTTAAGAAAGTTTGACAGGTGGAAGAACCAATACAAGTAGCTGAATCTAAACTGGATTTGATTCAATCAGACTCGAAGCCTACTGAATCTACACCCTTAAGGCGATCTGGTAGAGCACCACGTTAGTCGGATAGATACTATAGTTTCTTGGTCTAGGACGGAGATCCTATCGAACTCAATAAGAACGATGAGGATTCGATCACCTACATGGATGCAATGCAGAGATCCAACTCTGAAAATTGGCTTGACGCCATGTAATCCAAAATAGAGTCCACGAAGATCAATGATGTATAGACATTGGTTGACCCACTCGAAGGGATAAAACTCATAGGATGTAAGTGGACCTTCAAAAGAAAAAGAGGTGTAGATGGAAAGGTAAAGACCTATAAAGTCCATCTGGTTGCCAAGGAATATTGTCAACATTATGGTATTGACTATGATGAGGTGTATGTTGGCTATAGCATGTTCATTATAGGAATTGGATTGCACCAAGATGGAATCTATCTACCTTGGTGGATGAAGAGCAGCCCTATGATGATCATGAGAATCAAGTCCATAAGCCCATGGCTATGGTAGAGAGTGAAATAATAGAAAAAGTTTCTATTAAGGTTTTCACATCAGACTTGAATCGAATGATTAAATCATATAGAAATTAGGGTTTGACGAGTTCACCTTAACCCTAATCTGATCGGGGCTCAAGATAGAAGAACTTAATCACACAAGTAGCTGCACCAAGAGATTCATTTTCAGTTTTAATGCGTTGCCACCATATGCTGCTAGGTGTCACTAGTGGATTGTGGAAGTAATTAGAATGATTTAGATGATCGATCATTCTAAGTTGTCTGAATCAGAAAAGTTTTGATCCATCAAAAGGAGTTTCGATGATGTCGATGATGGAGATCATGACATATCCCATTACCATATAGAACTGAATCTAACTGGGTCATACAAACAAGGATTTGGATCTAGATATCATCAATTGGACTAACCCAGTTCAATTGATTTGAATAAGATTCAATTAGGTTCAAGGAAATCGTGCCGGCATACGATTGAGCCTAACATTCTTCTTTTTTTATCTTAAAAGTTATCTCGACTGAGCCAAATGAGTTTGTGCTCACTCAGGTAGCTTTACCTAGTCTGACTGGAGCTTGTCCAAGTCAGAAAAGGGTTATCTTAATTTATGAGATAAATTTGAGACAACACCTACCATTTTTCGTCACTTGCTAATTCTTTTACTTTGACTTGGTCAAACGTTGACCTTTGACCCTTGGACATCTACCCATGTATCATGCACTTATTGGAGAGTAGATAGGGGCTTGTCTCCTCTTTGGAAATTGGAAAGAAGGGGGTGCACACCTAGGATGGCGTGCGCCCATGGATAGGGATGCTGGAGTCCCATACGTATGGGACTCCAAGTTGCTTGTTAGATTCAAACTAGGTGACCCTCACCTATAGACTTTGACCAGTCTTAAGCACCACCTTAGGATGAATCCATGGGTCTCTCATCCCACAAATCAAAATTAGATCTGATTGAACAAAGCAATGCGATTGGCCGGGGTGATGCAGCACTGCATGGCGCAGCAGAGTCTATAAATAGACCCTGTCTGCACCCACTTTCAATGAGTTCATCTTAGCCCATGACCCAAGGCTGTCCCTCTCCCTTCTCCACACCACCATCTGGCCCTCTC
>QRFJ01002068.1:128384-161475 GCA_006176705.1 Cocos nucifera | reverse complement strand
CAAATAGAAAGCTTAAGGGGTTAAGACACTCAATAGTGGTACAATGTAAAAAAAAAATAAATAAATAAAAAATACTGGTTTCCCACCAAGTAACCGGGTCCCGTTGCCTAAGTAAGCAATGATATTCGCATCAAAAAGTGGGCAATGTGAAAATAAAAATTAATAAATGAAGGATGGAAGTAGCAATACACCTGCCTATATGAAAGTTTAGACAAATCAAAGATAAAGGTAGGATAATTTAGAAAAAGTTCTGAAAAATTTATGTTCTTTACTTAATTTTTCTAATAAGTACTAATACCCAATGAAATCTCATGCTTACTGGCAATGGCTTTTGAAAATTGCTTAAGTAAAATTTGAAACTCTAAAGTTAAAAGGTATTTAAAAAATTCTTTTTATAGGAAGAAGTTGGGGGTGATAAACATCATAAATTCATTAATAAAAGTATTAATTTATTAATTAATTTATATTAATTTTTAAGAATTAATAATTAATTTATATATAATTTTTGTAAAAAATTCATATTTTTATTAATTAAAAAATTAATTAAAAAATAATAAAAATTAATAAAAATTAAAAAATAAAATTTTATTATCAATAGAAAGAGCTCATTTTTTTGAATCATAATGAAATAAATTTCAAGTAAAATGGAGCTAAAACGAAAAAGATATGAATTTTTAAAAGATATAAAATAAATAAAAATTAAATAAAAAAAGAAAATGGCTCAGCCGGCTCCGTAAGCCGAGCCACCAAGCCAAGCCGAGCCACCAAGCCAAGCCAAGCCATCAAAGCTGACTCAGCCATTGAAGCCATCAGTCGATCAATGATCCAGGCGTGGACCGCCAGCTCAGCAGAGACCAGCGAATCATAGCCTGCCACGTGGTAGACCTAGACCCCTTAAAGGGTCTTACATGAAATTCATCATGGCTCACAGGGCAATTTTGGTCTTTTCATCTATCAATAAAAGGCGCTGATTGATTACGGTGCACGATATGGCCGATCCACATGGTCCATGGGAATAATAAAAGTGCGATCGTGCGGTGTGACTGTTTGCGGTCAAGATCGGACGGCTGGTCAGCCGCATTTTATTCGATTGCCAACATTCACTCGGATCGCCATCGGATGGCAGCGCTTGATTCCAGCCTCATGATCCAATGGTCCAGAAGGCTCCCAACGGTGATCAAACTCTCAAGCGTGCAATCATTTGACGTGCCAGATTTCCTCCATCAAGCACGATCCAACAGTCAGAAATTGATCCGACCTGATCTGGGCTGATACGCATGCCATCCGATTTTGATGATTTTTGGACCGTTGTATTCCTATTGAATGGCCAGATTTCACTCAGATTCACTCTAGAAGTCATATCAAAGCTGATTTGAATTTAAATTTTATCCAAAGTTCTTTGTATTTTGACGATTACAAAGGCTATTAGTCCCATATTGCCTTTAGAAAAAAATATCCAGCCCTCCTAGCTCTATAAAAAGGGACCCTTTAGGCCTCCAGAAATCAACATCTCCGATCAAGGTGAAGCTTTGGTATAGGGCGAAGCCAGGCTATGGGTTAAAGGCTGCTTCGAAGCAACGGGTGCCGAGAAGAAGAGCCGAGCTTCTACACCATCTTTCTGCCAATGCCGATCCAAGATCAGAGATCAGGCTATTTTATTCTTTTTAAATTTTATGTATTTAAATTCTAAAATTTTAATTAATAAAAATTTTATTTTTGCACTTTAATTTCTTACTTTTTATTTTTATTGCAATTTAATTTCTGCACTTTAAATTATTGCTTTGCAAGTAGATGCTAAGATCTAACTAGTAGATCTTAGTACCAAGTTTAAATTCCTGCACCTTTTAATTTTTATTTTTTATTTTCCGACTTCACTTTTTATCCCAAAACTCTTCTCTTTTTCTTTTTCTTTTAAAAATCAAAGATTTCAAATCTAAAAATACTACCTTCCCTATGGATTCGACCCGACTCACTGCTATCTACGCATTTTCAATAATTTTAAGAAGTCGGATTAAACTGATAAACACGGTGTCTTAACGACAACATCGCATTCCTATCAAGTTTTTGGCGCCATTGCCGGGGAAGGTTTTTGATTTTTGATTTTGATTTCTTTGATTTATTAAAAATAATTTCGGCAAACGCACCAAGTTTTTGGCGCCGTTATCGGGGAAGGCACGGATATTAAATTTTTGATCTCTTTGATTTTTCTATAAATAAATTATAAATAAAATTTTTATTTTCTTATAAATATTGCTTGCTAATTTTTTTTATTATTTTGTAGAAAAAAAAAAAGAACAAAAAGAATCAGAAGTTTTGCCTGGTGAGATCAATCCTAACCCTAGTTCTCTTTTCTTTTTATTTATTTATTTATTTATTTTATTTTTAAATTAATTTTAAAAAAATATTCATTTAAACCTAATTAAAAGCCTCATGATAAGATTAGAAACCCTAACTATTTAGAGCATGCATCATATTAGTTTTATTTTTATTTTTATTTTTTTTTTTGGTGATTGCTGGAGGCAAGGTAAGCCTTTCAGAATACAATTAGTTACATGCATCTAGTTTAAATTGCATAGAACCCTTTGATTGAATTTTTTTTTGCATATTCATATTAAATCAAATTAAGGGCACAACCCAATTAAACAAGATAAGGTGGGGATTTGATCACCCTTCCTTAGCCCACAAACAACCAACCAACATCCTGCATTGACCTAAGCCTTTAAATTAAAATCAATTAGACATCAACCCTAGGAACTCGAGCTCAATAGGACAAGGAATCCTAAGAGTTGAACTGGGTTAGGATAAGTCAATTTGACTGGTGTCTAGGAAAGTGGTTCAGGGACGACTGGGCCCGAAGGAAGGTGGTTTCTAATTGGTTCCGTTCGCTTACCTGGCCAAGCACAATTGGTGTCTAAGGCAAGCAACGGGGGGACTCCCACCGACCTTACACTTACCTGGCTAGTTGATTGGCTAATCCTACACTTGGAGGGCTTGAAGGTGACCTTGGCAGTTAGGAGCTGTCTAGATCTAGGATAACCCTTTAGTCAGGATTGATTGACCAACTTGATTGCTAACCAACATTAAATCTAATTAAACCTAATTCTTCTCTTTCTTCTTAGTTCTAGGACTCCTTAGGATCTCTTTCTTTAGAACTCTTCTTTTTCTTTCCTTACTCCTCTAAAAATAAAATAAAATAAAATAAAATAAAAATTAAATTAAACTAACTAAAAAAATATTAAAAATAATAATTAAATTAAATTAAATTAAATTAAAATTAATAAATAAAAAAATTAATTTATAATAAAATAAAAATAATAAAAAAAAATATTCTAAATTTTTTTTTTGAACCATACATTAGGGTTACACTAATACATGCATGGTAGGAAATCACTTTTTCTGATTTAGTTGAACTTAATTGAATGGTTGATTCACATTAAACATAATAATGGCTAATATGAATCTAATTGTCCAAAAATTAGATAAAGTTGACCTTCTTGCTCAGAAAATAGATCAACTCCTAACCCTAGGTCAACAATCTCCTACACAATTCACATCATCTTCTAATTATCAGGAGAATTATTCAATCTGTGCTAGTCCAACCCATCATGTAAGTGAATGTCCTATGACTGCACAGTTTCCATATTTTATCCAAGAACAAGTTCAAGCTACTCAAGGATACTCCAAATTGATTAATGATCCCATTTTCAAATTCATATAATTCAGATTGGAGTAACTTTAATTTTTCTTGGACATCCCAACAGACTCAGGCTCAGACCCAAATTTCACTTGAGCAAAATTATCAAAATTATATCAAAATTATGCCTATAATAATGGTCAGCCTAGTCAGTTTAACCAGCCATCATATTATAATCAGCCTTCATACCCACCTCCTCAACAGACCAATCTAGCTGATGATAGATTTAACCAACTTCAACAATTAATTCTAACTCAACAGCAATCTATCGCCAGACTAGAAGCTCAAATAGGATAATTAGTTGAGTCTAACATGAGGAGAGAACTAGATCAACTACCGAACCTACCAATTTCAAACAACCCACCTAATGACCACCAACCACCTGGATTAAATTATCAATCTAATGTTTCATCTAAGAATCTCCAATTTGAGAATGCCAAAGTAATTCCTGAACTTAAAAGCTATAGGATTCTTATGGACCCATACCAAGACCAGGTGAGAGAGGCTAGTACTGATGCTAGCCAAAATAAAAATTTAGAGGAACTGGTTAGTACTGAGACTAACCACATAGAAGAACCCAAGCCAGGAATTAGTACTGATGCTAGTTCCAGTTTAAATGAGATAGAAATAAGGGAAAAAGAGAATAGATGATTTACCCGAGACTTATAAACCTAATGTCCTATTCCCTTCAACCCTAGAAGCTGGTTCTTCTTATAAAAATCAAAAGGCATGTAATGAAATGTCAATGGAGTTGTTTAAGCAGGATCACATTAATTTACCTCCAGAATTAAAATCGCCTTTAGTCACCATTCCAGCACCCATTGAATCAAACTTAACTCCTAAAACTCCATTCATGAGCATTTTAGAAGAACAAATAGGAGTAATTCTTAATAAACATGGGTCTGAGAATGGAATCATAAATTATATCCCTAAAATTAACAAAGATTATATCAATAATGGGATTATAAATCAACTTTCTGAGATTGGCAATCCAAAACCATTGGAATTTGTCAATCCAATATTCGACACAGGATAGTGAGCTACATTGTGTCTGGCTGAAGACGGTAAACTTAGCGCTTGTTGGGAGGCAACCCAATATTTAGTTTTTATCTAATTTATCTTTTTAGTTTATTTTTTTTTTAGGATAATTTGAATAAGTTGGAGGGAGAGCTCAAATTTTCAAAGGCATGTGCTGGACCAAAATAAAATAAAATAAAATAAATAAATAAATATACTAAGTTAGGTGTATTCTTTCTAGGTGTATTCTTTCATGTTCTTTATTACATCCTTTATTTTTTCTTCTCCATTGAGGACAATGTCGATTAAGTTGGGGGGAGAGAAAAATAAAAAAATTTTAAAATTTTAAGTCCTCGAAAAAAGTTAGTATTTAGTATTTAGATACTTGATTATGCTTAAGAATCGAATTAAACTAAGCATTTTAAAAAGAAAATTGATGCACAGATTAGAGAATCTATGAGATATTGAGGAATCAAGTATTAAGAAAATTCAATAAAGAGTTAAGTCTAGAACATAAAAAAAATTTTCTTGGAGCATTTCTAATTATTTCTACTAGCATCAAAGAAAAGTCTACTTTTTATAGGCTTGTGTAGGGTAACTATACGTTTCTTCATATAAAAATTTATTTTAATAAAATAGTTTTCAAGTACTTCTCACTGAGTAACCGGGCCTCTTTGCCTAAGCAAGCATTGAGTTTCGCGTCAAAAGGTGGGAAGGGCAAAGAAGCTCGTTGTAAAGCTAGTCTTAACTCGTAGCCTATTTGATTCGAGCTAGTAAGCCCGAGGGGTATTCTATACCTAGTGCCCTAAAGCCAACTGGTTTGGGAGTCATTGGCCCAAGACTCGCTACATGGATCAAATAGAAAGCTTAAGGGGTTAAGACACTCAATAGTGGTACAACGTTAAAAAAAAAAAAAAAAAAAAAAAAAATTGGTTTCCCACCGAGTAACCGGGTCCCGTTGCCTAAGTAAGCAATGATATTCGCATCAAAAAGTGGGCAATGTAAAAATAAAAATTAATAAATGAAGGATGGAAGTAGCAATACACCTGCCTATATGAAAGTTTAGACAAATCAGAGATAAAGGTAGGATAATTTAGAAAAAGTTCTGAAAAATTTAATGTTCTTTACTTAATTTTTCTATTGATAAGTATTAATACCCCAATGATATATCTCATTTAAGCTCTACTGAATATCAATGGCCATTTTGAAAATTGCTTAGGTAAAATTCGAAACTCTAAAGTTAAAAGGTATTTAAAACTAAATTCTTTCTTTACTCGAGGACGAGCAAAGCTTAAGTTGGGGGGTGTGATAAGCATCATAAATTCACCAATAAAAGTATTAATTTATTAATTAATTTATATTAATTTTTAAGAATTATTAATCAATTTATATATAATTTTTAAAAAATTCATATTTTTATTAATTAAAAAATTAATTAAAAAATATAATAAAAATTAAAAAATAAAATTTTATTATCAATAGAAAGAGCTCATTTTTTTGATCACAACAAAATAAATTTCAAGAAAAACAGGAGCTAAAATGGAAAAGATATGAAATTTTTAAAAATATAAAATAAATAAAAATTAAATAAAAAAGAAAATGGCTCAGCCGGCTCCGCAAGCCGAGCCACCAAGCCAAGCCAGCCAGCCAAGCCATCAAAGCCGACTCAGCCATTGAAGCCATCAGCCGGTCCACGATCCAGGCGTGGACCGCCAGCTCAGCAAATTCCGGCGAATCAGAGATTGCCACGTGGTGGACCTAGACCCCTTAAGGGTCTACAGAAATTTATCGCGGCTCACAAGGGTAATTCAGTCTTTTCGTCCGACAACAGCGGTGCTGATTGGTTGCGGTGTGCGGTGCGGCCGGTCCACGCGGTCCATGGGAACAGTTATTGCGCGATCGGACGGATGTGGTTGTTTGCGGTCAGGATCGGACGGCTGTGGTTGCTTCCGAATTTTATTCAGATACAAACATCACGCGGATCACCATCGGACGGCAGCACTCGATCCAGGCGACAATCCGACGGTCTAGAAAGCTCCCGACGGCGATCAAACTCTCAGGCGCATGATTTGCGGCCAGATTTTCTCCGTTAAGCATGATCCAACGGTCAGAATTTAATCCGACCTGATCTGAGTTGATCTGCATCCGATTTTGATGATTTTTGGACCGTTGGATTCTTATTGAATGGCTGGATTTTATCAGATTTATTAGAGATGTATCAGAGCTAGTTCAATTCGAATTTTATTCAAATTTTGACGAATACAAAGTTCATTAGTCCCACATTGCCTTTAGAAAAAAATATCCAGCCCTCCTAGCACTATAAAAAGGATCCCTAGGCCTTCAGAAATCAACATCTCCGATCAAGGTGAAGCTTTGGTACAGGGGCGAAGCCAGGCTATGGGTTAAAGGCTGCTTCGAAGCAACGGGTGCCGAGAAGAAGAGCCGAGCTTCTACACCATCTTTCTGCCAATGCCGATCCAAGATCAGAGATCAGGCTATTTTATTTTTTTAAATTTCATGTATTTAAATTTTAAAATTTTAATTAATAAAAATTTTATTTTTGCACTTTAATTTCTTCTTGCTTTTTATTTTTATTGCAATTTAATTTCTGCACTTTAAATTATTGCCTTTGCAAGTAGATGCTAAGATCTAATGAATCTAGTCCATTTAATCTTACTTTATCATTTTCGACTCACTCCAAAACCTTTTTTTTCTTTTCTTTTAAAAATCAAAGAGATAGCAGGAGGCTGAGGGATGGAGACATGATCCTACGCATCGGTAATGGAGCAAGAGTTGCTGCAGTAGCCGTGGGAACATACCCTCTTCGATTACCATCTGGTTTAGACTTAGTTTTAAAAGACTGTTATTATGTGCCTGCAGCTAGCAGGAATTTGATTTCTGTTTCATGCTTAGCACAAGAAGGTTATGTGATCACCTTCTTTAAGGACCATTGTAACATTCTTTATGAAAGAAATAAAATTGCAAATGGTTTCCTTGTTAATGGTCTTTATCAGTTGCATATTGATGTACCTGTTTTAACTATCGAGCAAAACGTGAATGCCAAACGACCTAGGGATAGTCCAAACGACAGATATCTATGGCACCTGAGATTAGGTCATATAGCAGAAGATAGGATTAACAAATTGGAGAAAAATGGGCTATTGAGTCCATTGACTTTTGAGTCATATCCAACTTGTGAATCTTGTCTTCAAGGCAAAATGACTAAACTCCCTTTTGTTGGACATGGGGAGAGGGCCACAGATCTCCTTGCCCTAGTACATACTGATGTGTGCGGCCCATTTGATGTGCCGGCTAGAGGCAATTTTGTCTACTTCATTACCTTTACCGATGATCTGTCTAGGTATGGGTATGTGTATCTTATGAGACACAAGTCTGAAGCCTTTTGAAAAGTTCAAAGAATTCAGACATGAAGTAGAAAAACAAACTGGAAAACCCATTAAGGTTCTTCGATCAGATCGAGGAGGTGAATACCTTAGCCGGGAATTCCTAGACTATCTTAAGGAAAATGGCATAGTCTCTCAATGGACTCCACCAGGAACACCTCAACTCAACGGGGTTTCAGAACGGAGAAATCGGACTCTATTGGATATGGTTCGATCCATGATGAGCTTCACAGACCTCCCTGATTTTCTTTGGGGACATTCATTATTAACTTCAATCTATTTACTGAATAGGGTTCCCTCTAAAACCGTTCCTACCACACCGTATGAGATATGGCACGGTAAGAAACCAAGTCTGAGTCATCTCAGAATTTGGGGTTGTCCGGCTCATGTCAAAAGACAACAAGCGGACAAGTTAGAGTTTAGGTCCTTTAGAGCTCGATTCATAGGATATCCTAAAGAGTCATTAGGATACTATTTCTACATTCCAGAAGACCACAATGTGATTGTGAGTCGACATGCCATATTTCTTGAAAAATAGTTTATTCAAGATAGTGGCATTGGAAAGCAGATTAAGCTTGATGAGAAAGTCTCACAAGCAGAACGAGCTAAGGACCAAGTGGAACCAAATCAGGTTGAGCCAATAAGAACACTACCTCCTCCACCTCGTAGATCGGAAAGAGTTTCCGTCCCCCTGAAAGATACTTAGGTATTATTTCAGAGGATGTAGAGGAAATGTTCCTCATAGGTAATGGTGCTCATGGTGATGATCCCAAAACCTACAACGAGGCGATATCAGATATCGACTCCGAGAAATGGCTTGAGGCAATGAAGTCAGAAATTGACTCGATGCACTCAAACCAAGTCTGGACCTTGGTAGATCCACCAGAAGGTATAGTACCTATTGGGTGTAAATGGATCTTCAAGAGAAAGATTGGTGCAGATGGGAATGTGGAGACATTCAAGGCTAGACTGGTGGCAAAAGGTTATAGTCAACGCGAAGGCATTGACTATCAGGATACCTTTTCCCCAGGTAGCTATGCTAAAATCCATCCGCACATTGCTTGCTGTTGCAGCCTATTTCGATTATGAAATATGGCAAATGGACGTGAAAACGGCATTCCTAAATGGATATCTTGAGGAAGATATCTATATGGAACAGCCGCTAGGTTTCACATCCAGTGATACTGATCACAAGGTTTGCAAGCTGCAAAGGTCCATATATGGACTTAAGCAAGCATCTCGGAGCTGGAACACTCGTTTCAATGATGTGATCAAAAAGTTTGGTTTCATCAAAAATGAAGAGGAACCATGTGTTTTCAAAAGGGTCAGTGGGAGCGCTGTTGTCTTCCTCGTATTGTACGTGGATGACATCCTCCTTATTGGGAATGATATTCCCATGTTGACATCAGTCAAGATGTGGTTGTCCAAGGAATTCTCCATGAAAGACCTAGGTGAAGCATCCTTTATTCTAGGAATTAAGGTCTATAGGGATAGACCGAATAGGATGCTAGGACTTTCACAGAAGATGTACATAGAGGAAGTACTAAAGAGGTTTAGTATGGAAAACTCTAAGAGGGGATTAATACCCTTCAGACATGGTATTCATCTTTCCAAGAAGATGTGCCCCAGCACACCTGAGGAAATAGAACGCATGAGCAAGATCCCTTATGCTTCTGCAATAGGGAGCCTCATGTATGCCATGCTATGTACACGACCTGATATAGCCCATGCTGTGAGTGTCACAAGCAGATATCAGTCAAATCCAGGTGAAGAACACTGGACTTCTGTGAAATGTATCCTTAAGTACTTGAGAAGAACTAAGGATATGATGTTGGTCTTTGGTAATGGAGAACTCCAAGTCCAGGGATACACAGACTCGGACTTCATGTCCGATATAGATGATCGAAAGTCGACATCTGGAAGTCTGTTTGTGTGCAATGGTGGAGCTGTCAGCTGGAAGAGTTCCAAGCAAACTGTGATAGCAGATTCCACCATGGAAGCAGAATATATAGCTGCATCAGAGGCTGCAAAGGAAGCATTCTGGTACAAGAAGTTTGCTGCAGAAATTGGAGTAATGCCATCAGATGCCATTCCTCTTTACTGCGACAACAATGGCGCCATAGCCCTTGCTAAGGAGCCGAGGTCTCACCAGAAGTCCAAGCACATTGAGCGGCGATACCATCTCATCCGCGATTACCTTGAGAAAGGTTACGTTGAGGTCAAGAGAGTCAACTCCGCAGATAATGTGGCAGACCCACTTACAAAGCCGTTGGGCCAGCAGAAGATCGAAGCCCACCTTGAGAAGATGGGACTTAGACTTGTAGCCAATTGGCTTTAGGACAAGTGGGAGATTGTTAGATATATGTGCCCTAGAAGCCAGAATTGGCTGACACTTGTAATACACTTCTAGGGGCAAAATTATAATTTTGACTATAATTAATAAAATGGGTTATTTTCTATCACATATGTGTATTTAGTGTCTGTGATACATCCTTTGAGTTAATGGTAATGATAATTCATATTTTCAAGAGTTGAAAATTTAAGACATGAATAATCATTATTAACTCATAAACATGCTCCCGACCATAGGATCATCACGAGGATGGTGATTGATCCGGAAGGTTGGTGTACAATCGCTTCTCTTTAGTAGATGAGTCTTGAGTCTACGGTGTGGAGACACCGGAGCGAGAGTACAGGTACTCGTTAGAGAACGAGGGCACTGAGCGTGACCACCTCGAGTAGTCATTAGGAAGTCTACCTTCTCGTCAATGACTGACTCGATGCTGCAGTAGTGTGTCTGGTTCTTTGACCTGAGATGCATCGGCAGTTCACCTTGAGGGTGTTATAGTTTGACTACACCATTACTCGGTCTCCTAGCCATATGGAACCCTGAGGTGTATGTTGGCTATAGCATGTTCATTGTAGGAACTGGATTGCATCAAGATGGGAATCTATCTACCTCGGTGGTAGAGGAGCAGCCCTATGATGATCATGAGAATCAAGTCCAGAAGCCCATGGCCATGGTAGAGTGAAATAATAGAAAGAGTTTCTATTTAGATTTTCACATTGGACTCGAATCGAATGATTACATCATATGACAGAGACTAGGGTTTGACGAGTTCACCTTAACCCTAATCTGATCGGGGCTCAAGATAGAAGAACTTAATCACACAGGTAGCTGCACCAAGAGGTTCGCATTCAGCTCTGATGGGTTGCCACCATATACTGCTAGGTGTCACTGGTGGATTTTGGGAGCAATTAGAATGATTTAGATGATCGATCATTCTAGCTGTTCGAATCAGAAGAGTTCTGATCCATCGAAAGGAGTTTCGATGATGTCGATGATAGAGATCATGACATATCCCATTACCATACAGAACTGAACCTAACTGGGTCACACAAACAAGGGTTTGAATCTGGTGATCATCAATTGAACTGATCTAGTTCAATTGATCTGAATGAGATTCAATTAGGTTCAAGGAAATCGTGCTAGCACTCGATTGAACCTAACGTTCTTCTTTTACTATCATAAATAAGTTGTCCTGACTGAGCCAAAGGAGTTTGTGCTCAATCAGAGGCCTTCATATGGTCTGACTGGAGGTTGTCCAAGTCAGAATAGGTTGTCTTATTTGTAAGACATTACCTGCCATTTTTGGTCACCTGCCATTTCTTGTTCTTTGACTTTGGTCAAAAGTCTACCTTTGACTGGTCAAACGTTGACCATTGACCCTTTGACTTTTGACCACATGTCATGCACCTATTGGAGAGCTGGTGGGGGCCTGTCCCCCTGCCAGAACCTGGCAAGGAGAAGGGCGCACGCCAAGGGTGGCGTGAGCCCAAGTTGGAGGAGGCGCCTAGGAGTCCTTGTTGGACAAGGACTCCACCTCCCTTTTGGATTCCAATCAGAGTTCTACTAAGAATCCAGTTTGACTGGTCTTAGGCGCCCTCTAAGGAGGAATCCAGGGGTCTCTATTCCAACCAATCAGATTTAGATCTGATTTCACAAAGGGTTGTGATTGGTTGAGGAGGAAGAGGAGTTGGATCACAAGAGGTCTATAAATAAGACCCTGCGCCCAACCCTAATTCTAAGAATGAATTCAATTGAGAAACCCACGCCCCAAGGCTGCCTCTCCCCTCCTTCTCCATGCCATAGTCTCTTCTCCCCTTGCTCTCCACGTCCAAAAGGTGTTTTGGACTTAGGTTGGTGCGATTCAGATCAAGGAAAGGCGATCAAAAGCAAGAAGGCTGCGCTGCTGCAAAAGGACGACTGCAGATCTTCAAAAGAGTTTTGAAGATCCTCCAGATCAGATCCAGATCTGATTTTTGGAGGTGTGATAGAGAAGAAGAGGATCTCCAGATCCAACCCGAGTGGATACCGGTAGAGGCCAGGCGCTTGCGTGGCTAAGATCCAGAACCTTCCGCTGCAATCAGGATCATCTACAGGGTAATAGGATTACCCAAATCAGGTAAATTAAATTTGATTTAATTTATCTTATTTTATTTTATTTATTAAAATAATAAGAATCAGATCTGAAACATATCAAGATCTGATTGAGATCAAGAGAAAAATCTTTTTCTTCTGATAAACCTGACCTCAAATCTAATCAGATCTGAATGATCCCATTCTAGAAAAATAAGATTTTTTCTTCATGTTTGACCTTAGAATGATTCTCAATCATTGATCAACCATCTAATCATGTTACAATCTCTTATGTGTGTGATCCCATAGGTTCAAACCTAAGTTGGTACCCAACATCTGGATAGGTTGAATGTATGCAAAGCAACATTCTTAGAATCCTGACCTATGATTATCGTATAATTCATCTCTTTAACTAATAATGCTTAAGATGATTTGGAGTAAGCTATCAACACTCATATAAGTCATTTCTATTGTATTTTAAAATTTTACAAATTCTGTGACTCTTCACAAGGATTACCCAAGTCTAGATTTTGCTAAATTGAAACACAATGAGATATTCTCTTTCTAAAGTTAATCAGGAGTAGTCGATCTCATATTAACTCATACATCAACTTTGCAAGTACTTGACTATATCTAAAAATCTTTCGAACCTATATTAGAAATACAAGCAGTCCAGCATCAAAGTATAATAAGTTTCTTGCAAGTCATCATGGTGATCTCAGGTTGGAAGGATACTTATACCCATTGGCCTTAGCTAGCTACTCTTGATAGTAGAGTACTATATTAGTCACGTTCAGTGCAGATGTACTCCTACATCCCACCTAGATGCTATATCAGTGTCTCCACACCACTTGATTATGAGGATAACCTACACATATGGCATACAGTGACCTACACTCTATAAGTTATCATCCTTATTAATAACTTATCATTTGATCATGAACTATTTAAGAACCATCCAATAAATCCTTCTTTATTGATTAATTATGATTTTAAAGACTTCATCATAATTTAGGAGTTCATTTTAGAAAGATGGATCTTTTATGATGAATAAGCCAAATAACTATTATTGTTTGATAATTTATATACTAATTTCAATCATCTACCACTTAGATGATTGATTTTAGGACATATTTTCAAAAAATAATCTTCTCTTATAATTTTTTTTTCTTATAGTGAAGCTTGCATGCCCCGTGAAGTTAAGTCTAGGCTTGTTCCATGTATTTGATTGTGTCATTTTCTTATATCTTTTCTTTCTTTTTGTTATGGTATCAACATCATCACCAATATTTTGATCTTGCTTTGGAGGATCCATATTCCACATGAGGAATCTTTTCAATAAATGAAACCAGTGCAAGTGGTATCATAATAATTGGTATTAGAGCCAAATTAGTAGAGTGCTGGATTCTTCGGATTACGATGGTATTGATCGAGATTAAAGAAGATGGAGAAGACAAATTTAATCAAGATAGAGATTAGCCAATTTGATGGAAAGAGCAATTTCTCCTTATGGCAAGTGAGGGTGAAGGATATGCTCATCTAACAATGATTGGTTAATGCTCTCTTGTGCAAGGAGAAGCTGGCTACCATGAAGGTGAAGGATTGAAAGTAGCTCCAAATGCAGACGGTGAGCATAATCTACTTGTACTTGCTGGATGATGTAGTGATCCATGTGCTTAGCAAGACTTCTCTAATGACGATGTGGTCAAGCTTGACGAGATATACATGCTGAAGACACTCATCAATGCTCTCTTTCTCTAAAAGTAGTTCTACTAGCTATGAATGAGTGAGGGATAGAGCATATAGGAGCATCTCAGTAATTTTAAAAAGATCCTCACCGATTTTCTCAGCATTGGTGAAAAGGTTAAAAAGAAGACTAGGACATTGGTCTTGCTCTCGTTACTTCCTCTTTTGAATCTTTAGTGACTGCTCTTCTTATAGGAAAGAGTACCATTAAGATAAATGAGGTTACTTCTACACTTCTCTAGAATAAGGTTCTTAGGAAAAAGAACTAAGTCTCGAGTTTAGATGGCAACTCGATGATGATGGTGACTGAAGGTGGTAGTGATAGAAGACAAAGCCACAGAGGATCGCAAGATGGACAGTCCAAGTTTAGAGACTTCAGCAAGATCAGATGCTATCGGTATGATGAGTTGGGACATCAAGTTAGAGATTGCCTATAGCTCATAGATCGGATGAAGGCTTTGTTGGAAAATGTGTTCCAAAGCTAATTATCAGCTTGTTGATGGTTGAGCTATCTTATAATTATAATTAATTTATTAATAAATAAAATAAATATTTTGATATTTTCATCATAAAATCTATATCTTTTAATGAACTCCATTATTATGATAAAGTTCTTAGGACTATTTAGTTTCGATAAAGAAAAAATTTATCGATTAGTCCTTAAATAGTTCACGACCAAATGATACATTGTTAGTTAGGACGACAGCATTTAACGAGCAAGGTCATTGTATGCCATATTGATTGGTTGTCCTTTTAACCAAGGAGTATGGAGACACTAGTATGGCATATAAGTGAGATGTATGGGTACAGTATCACTGAACGTGACCAACTCTAAAGTATTTTGCTGTCGAGATTTGCTCTAATGGGATATAGATATAAGTACCTCTTAGATCTGAGATCACCATAGTGGCTTGCAAGTAACTCAGTGTGCTTTGATACCGAACTAACTGAATTTCTAATTCAGTAATGAAAGATTTCTGGGCACAGTCAAGTACTTACAAAGTCGGTGAGTGATCAAGATGGGATTGACGACTCCAAGAGTTGGAGAAGAATGCATCACTGTATTTCAATATAGCAAAAATCGTGGCCAAGGTAATCTATGAGATGGATTTGATATTTTAAAATACAATGTAGATGATCTAATTGGGGTTGACAGTTAAACTCTGAGGTATCCTACGAGCATTTTGGTCAAAGTGATGAATTATACGAAAACTATAAGCACATGGATTCTAAGGATGTTGTTCTACACATTCGATATATCCGGCCATCGGATATCATTGCTAGATGATCACTTTGATTAGTATAAAAATTTATTCCTATGCTACTGGCTTAGGTTTGGACCTATGGGGTCACACACATAAGATTTCTCAATCTAATTAGATGGTTGATCGACGATTAAGAATCATTCATAGGTCAAACAATCAATACGATTGATGTTTAACCGAGTGCAAGTATTATAGAAGGATCGATTAGCAATTCAATTACTAATTGACTTAATTTGATTAAGCCAGGAGGCTGAGATTAAGTTTAATTAAATATGATTTAATTAGATTTGATTTGGACTTGATTGGATCAAGTCTAATTGGTTTATTGGATGAGCCAATTGCAAGAAAGAACTAGTCCTAGTTCAATTAGGTTTGTATCAACCCAATTTCTAATTTGACTAGAAAATTAAATTAAAATTAAATCTAATTTAATTAGATTATTAGTTGGACTAAGACCTAATCTAATTGGGTTAATTAAATCTTGATGTTGCCCAGGTATAGCTATCCAAGAGGGGGGTGAATTGGGTATTTCAAATTTAAACTTAAGATATGAGTAGATTAAACTAATTAAGTACCCAATGAAATATGCTATGTAATATATAGTAAATAAAAGTAATAAAATAAAGTACACAATTATAAATACAATCATTTTATAGTGGTTTGGTGTAAAACTCAGCACTTATGTCTACTTTCCAAGTATATCCCTTGAAAATTCAACTATAATTTCCGACAAGAATTACAGTCCAATTATTTTCCAAGCTCACAATCAAACTCAGTTGATTTTTCCTGGCTCATCAACTAAAATCATATAAGATTATTTTTTGGGCTCACAATCAACCTAGTTAGTTTTTCCTAGATCATCAATCAAATCTCATAAGTGATTATTTTTCTTTGGGCTAACAATCAATCCTGATTGGTTTTAACTTTGGCTCACCAATCAAACCAATACAATCATCCAATTCAAGGCTTGAACCAATCCAAGTTTCTCACCCAAGAAACTTGAAACAAAATATAAAAATATAATTTAAAATAAACTCTATAAAATTCAAGAGAAGAAAATCTAGATTGCTTTGCTTGTAGGGTTGATTTCTTCTCCTTTGTTGCTCCAAGAATTGATTTTAATAATTACAAAATATTTGAGAAGATTACTAATGATTTTGGCTTGAAAAAGATTTATTGTATTTTAGGGGCAAAATCATAATTTTATCAAGTTCTGATTCGAAAACCTCAAGAGCAAGAACAGAAGATTTATGATCTATTGAAGGTAATTTTATATTTTTAAATTTATATTTTAAGAAAAAATTAATTTTTAAGAAATGGGTCGATCCCTAGGTCCATTCTTGTCAAAAGGGGTTGAATGGCATGGCTTTCTTTGACTGGCACACCAAAGGGGTCGACCCTTAGGTCGTCCCCTATGCCTGAAGGGAAATCCTGATTTCCCGGTCCAGGTTCGTCCAGATCTGATTAGATCAAGAGATATATTTTAAAAATTTTCTCTTGATCTCAATCAGATCTTCATATGTTTTAGATCTGATTCTTATTATTTTAATAAATAAAATAAAACAAGATAAATTAAATCAAATTTAATTTACCTGATTTGGGTAATCCTATTACCCTGTGGATGATCCTGATTGCAGCGGAAGGTTCTGGATCTTAGCCACGCAAGCGCCTGGCCTCTACCGGTATCCACTCGGGTTGGATCTGGAGATCCTCTTCTTCTCTATCACACCTCCAAAAATCAGATCTGGATCTGATCTGGAGGATCTTCAAAACTCTTTTGAAGATCTGCAGTCGTCCTTTTGCAGCAGCGCAGCCTTCTTGCTTTTGATCGCCTTTCCTTGATCTGAATCGCACCAACCTAAGTCCAAAACACTTTTGGACGTGGAGAGCAAGGGGAGAAGAGACTATGGCATGGAGAAGGAGGGGAGAGGCAGCCTTGGGGCATGGGGTCTCAATTCACTTAGAATTAGGGTTGGGCGCAGGGTCTTATTTATAGACCTCTTGTGATCCAACTCCTCTTCCTTCTCCAACCAATCACAACCCTTTGTGAAATCAGATCTAAATCTGATTGGTTGGAATAGAGTCCCCTGGATTCCTCCTTAGAGGGCGCCTAAGACCAGTCAAACTTGGATTCTTAGTAGAACTCTGAATTGGAATCCAAAAGGGAGGTGGAGTCCTTGTCCAACAAGGACTCCTAGGCGCCTCCTACTTGGGCTCACGCCACCCTTGGCGTGCGCCCTTCTCCTTGCCAGGTTCTGGCAGGGGGACAGGCCCCCACCAGCTCTCCAATAGGTGCATGACATGTGGTCAAAAGTCAAAGTGTCAATGGTCAACATTTGACCAGTCAAAGGTAGACTTTTGACCAAAGTCAAAGAACAAGAAATGGCAGGTGACCAAAAATGGCAGGTAATGTCTTACAAAATAAGACAACCTTTTCTGACTTGGACAACCTCCAGTCAGACCATATGAAGGCCTCTGATTGAGCACAAACTCCTTTGGCTCAGTCAGGACAACTTATTTATGATAGTAAAAGAAGAACGTTAGGTTCAATCGAGTGCTAGCACGATTTCCTTGAACCTAATTGAATCTCATTCAGATCAATTGAACTAGATCAGTTCAATTGATGATCACCAGATTCAAACCCTTGTTTGTGTGACCCAGTTAGGTTCAGTTCTGTATGGTAATGGGATATGTCATGATCTCTATCATCGACATCATCGAAACTCCTTTCGATGGATCAGAACTCTTCTGATTCGAACAGCTAGAATGATCGATCATCTAAATCATTCTAATTGCTCCCAAAATCCACCAGTGACACCTAGCAGTATATGGTGGCAACCCATCAGAGCTGAATGCGAACCTCTTGGTGCAGCTACCTGTGTGATTAAGTTCTTCTATCTTGAGCCCCGATCAGATTAGGGTTAAGGTGAACTCGTCAAACCCTAGTCTTCTGTCATATGATGTAATCATTCGATTCGAAGTCCAATGTGAAAATCTAAATAGAAACTCTTTCTATTATTTCACTCTCATGGCCATGGGCTTCTGGACTTGATTCTCATGATCATCATAGGGCTGCTCCTCTACCACCGAGGTAGATAGATTCCATCTTGATGCAATCCAGTTCCTACAATGAACATGCTATAGCCAACATACACCTCAGGGTTCCATATGGCTAGGAGACCGAGTAATGGTGTAGTCAAACTATAACACCCTCAAGGTGAACTGCCGATGCATCTCAGGTCAAAGAACCAGACACACTACTGCAGCATCGAGTCAGTCATTGACGAGAAGGTAGACTTCCCTAATGACTACTCGAGGTGGTCACGCTCAGTGCCCTCGTTCTCTAACGAGTACCTGTACTCTCGCTCCGGTGTCTCCACACCGTAGACTCAAGACTCATCTACTAAAGAGAAGCGATCGTACACCAACCTTCCGGATCAATCACCATCCTCGTGATGATCCTATGGTCGGGAGCCGTTTATGAGTTAATAATGATTATTCATGTCTTAAATTTTCAACTCTTGAAAATATGAATTATCATTACCATTAACTCAAAGGATGTATCACAGACACTAAATACACAGGTGCGATAGAAAATAACCCATTTCATTAATTATAGTCAAAATTATAATTTTGCCCTTAGAAGTGTATTACAAGTGTCAGCCAATTCTGGCTTCTAAGGCACATATATCTAACATCAACTCCATTTCGAACTTCATGACATCTAGCCACTTATCAGAGTTAGACCTCTACATGGCATCCACGTAGGTGATTGAATCCTCATTGTTTTCATTGAGTTTAATAGGATCATCATCTTGGATCAAAAAACTATGGTATCTATCTGGTTGATGCAGTACTCTACCATATCTCCTTAAGGATGCTTCTATAATGGGCTTTAGTTTTAATCTTATCAAATCTAGTTCTATAGATTCACTAGAATATATTGATTCTTCCGTCTATCAAACTTTACCAAGTTCAACTTTATAGGTAGCAATTCTTCCCCTAAATAACTCCTTTTCTAAAAAGACTATCCTGTTGTTAACGAACATTTTTTGTTCTTCGGTAAGGTAGAAGTAATAACCCCTAATTTTCTTAGGGTATCCTATGAACAAGCATTTATCAGACCTAGGTCCAAGCTTTTCTACTTGCAAATATTTGACATAAGCCAGACATCCCCAAATCCTTCAATGAGAGAGTGTCGGTCCACGCCCGGTTCATATCTCATATAGAGTTTTTATAATAGACTTGCTCGGAACATTGTTCAAAACATAATAAGCAATCTCATGTGTATAACCTCAGAAAGAAATTGGCAGACTCGTAAACTCCATCATGGACTGAACCATGTCCAACAGGATTCGATTCTTTCTTTCAAACATGCCATTATGCTATAGTATTCTAGAAGGGGTCTATTAAGAGAGAATCCCATTCTCTCTTAGATATATCAAAAACTCATTAAAAAGATTCACCTCCTTGGTCTAATCAAAAAATTTTAATACTCTTTTTAAGTTATTTTTCTATCTCATTGCAATATCATTTAAACATTTCAAATGAATCAGATTTACTCTTCATAAGATAAATATACCCATACCTAAATAGATCGTTAGTAAATATAATGAAGTAGTAGAACCTGCCTCTAGCACACATGTTCATAGAACCATATACATCAGTATGTACTAGATCCAGTGTATCAGTGGCCCACTCATCCTTTCTAGTAAAAGATGATTTAGTCATCTTACCAAGAAAGCAAGACTCACAAGTAGTCAATGATTCATAATCATCAATGTGAAGAATATGTTTCTTGACTAACTTATTGATCCTATTCTTATTTATATGACTGAGCTGACAGTACCAAAGATAGGCATCGATGATATTATCTAGTTTTGGATATTTTTTTAACATGTATATTACATAAATAGACTGTGATAAAATATAAATATTAATTCTATATTATCATCACTATTGATGATAAATTTGCTCTTGCCGAAGTTCAACAAGATGCCCAGCATTGGGATGGTCCTATCTGATGTGGCGACCATGACTGAACCTTGACCCGTATAAGTTCTGGCTCCAATTCACTCTGAAAAAGCTGACCTCCAACTCGTGCAAGCCGGACGATACTCGATTTCGACATTCAGCTCCTTCAGATTACCACGTAACCCATAAGGCATTGCGGGCCTCATCCAAACAAGCTTGAATAATAAAGGCCATTGAATTCCTCCACTATAAGCAGTTAATTCCCTTTAGTCGAACTCCTTTCAGACAAACTTGGATAGTGAAAGTAGGTAGTCAAGTACAAAGTATCCGATCCCTGAGCTGCCTAGCCCAGCTGACCTTAAGGACGGCCAAACTTTTCTAAATCTAGATCTCCTTCAAGCTAAATCTCACCATCACAATTGGATCTCACGACAAGAATCATTGGTTGATAGAGCTTCTCCTCAGACGAGCTTCTATATCTCATCACGAGTGGCGGATCTCAGCATTTTGATGTTAGGAACCTTGAATGTGTAATCTAGAGTTGACAAAGGGACCTCATCTTCAAAATAAGTCTAAACTTCTCCCCCAAAAATCTACCGTAATTTTAAATCGATGAATCTGTTGCCCTTACCAACCTTCTACCTAGATAGTTATTTACTTGCGGAGACCTCGAAAGTGGCCAAACTCTAGAGGAATAGTGAAGACTTGCTAGAGTATTCTGGTGGTTTCTATCTATTGTAGCTACCAGCTAGCTCCTGATCCAGATAAATTCCTTCTAGTGGTGAACTGGATCTTCATTTGGATTTCTTCAAGTCTCCTAGATGAACTTCCTCCAATCATCTGCTGAACTCCTTTTAATAGACAAGATAGCCGCCTTACATCCTGAATGTCGATCGAGCAGGCTTAAACAGTAGGAGGATCTCGACATCTATGCAAATTCGACCCCCAATATAGTGGATATCAGTCAATGTAAAGATGACCTCGAAGAAGTCTGAACTGCTCCTAAGCTACTAAGATGTGAAGTTCTTCAACAATTCCATCCAAACTTCAACTATTAATCTTCAACGGACTGGCAAGTCATGATAAAGGATACTACTCTCCACAACAAACTCTACGTGGCCTGAACAGCCCACTACCAGACAGTTACGGTTGTCATCATCAGTTTGTTACTAGCTTCACCTATATAAGAGACCCTCTAGATATGTTTTCTCTCTAAGCTCTCATCTCCATCTTAATTCTCCTAAGCACACCATTTTTGTTGGTCAGAGAACTGACTTGAGCATCGAAAGGTCCTACCGGAGCTATCCATCACCAATCTGAACTTCTTCTTGTAGGTCTTGTCGGTGGCCTCATCTCCACTCACTCCAATGACTCCGATGTTGGCACCATTTTCTGCACCAATAAGATTGGCACTAGAGGAAGGGTGCTAAACCCTTGTTCTAAAAAAAGTACCCAATCGATCCAATCTACCTTCTTCTTTTTCTAAGAATCCACCTTCATTTAATCTCTTCTTTCTTCAGAAATACCTCCAAAAAAGATAACCATTCGATGGTCTACTACTTCTATCACTAGATCCGAGCCAGATCTAGCCATCCCAGCTCTATCACTAGCACCTCAACCTTCTCCATCGACGGCCATGGTGGATTCAGAACAGTTCAACCTACTGATGTAGTAGGTTTGAGGCCTCACCAAAATGGTGCAGGCCATGTAGCAGCCCCCGACAGTGGTCCAGCTAGAGAGACCCCAGTCAAAACTTCAAAAATCATATTGACCCCATGATTGATTTTAATGATTGCCAAACTTTGAGTGTTTGAGTATTTAACCATGCATTTCATGAGTGAATGTAGGTCATTTCAAGTATTTAAATTAAAGAATCATTTCAAAAAAAGATCTACAAAAATTCATCAAGTCAAGATCTTTGAAGAAGAGATTTTTCTTAAGCTTCCAAAGATCAGAAAAAAGAGAGCTCTTTGACCAAAATAAGGAAGATATAAAGTAAAATTCAAATAAAAATTAAATCTTCTTGATTGATAGCAAAAGTCCATCAAAATAGTATTGAAGCAATTTTTGAGATGTTTTAGAATTTTTTTGAGAGCTCTCGAGTGGACTGGCATGCCCAAACATAATTCTGACATGATTTTGAGAGATCTCGAGTTGAACTCGAGACATCTTGATCTTAGAAGAAAGAAATTTAGTTTCCATACTTTGAGAGTGAGAGGTCTCATAGGATTCTCGAGAGATCTCATGGTTTCGATGAGATATCTTGATTCAGAATCGAGATGTCTCAAAATCTAACGAGAGGTCTCATGAAAAATCGAAAGATCTCATTTTGCACGGATAGCCTTCAATAGATTATTTTGCAACGACTATTTTGGAGCTCTCGATGGCTAGAACTCTCACTCCAACCATCTCTAGTGATATTTAAAGGTGGAGAATCAATTGGGAAGCAAGAAAAAAGGATTTAGAGAGAATCTTTTATTTTTGATGATGAATATTGAATATCCAAAGAAAAGAGAAAAGACAAAAAAATTATGCATAAATTTCAGCAAGCATTCAAAGCAAGCTTCTCCAACATTTTCCACATCCTCTCAAGCATAATTTGAAGAAAAGTCAAGCTTCAATCGAACACATCATCGACTTCCCCTTTAGGATTTTATAGAGCTTAAACTCTATTTTTTATATTATGCTAAAATTTTATTTAATTTTTTGATTTCTTTGGAGAAAAGAAACTTGGAAATTAGGTCCGTCCAAGCCCAAAATTAGATATTATAGATTTTGATTGGTGGGCCCAAAAAACCAACTGGATTATTAGTGAACCCTAAAAACTAATGGTATTAGGTTTTAGTTGGTGCTTCTATGAAAATCAACTAGGTTTGTTTGTGAGCCTGAAAAACAAACACACTATAATCAAGGATGGATTATAGTAAAAATCCTAAGAAATGCTTGGAGAGTGGATATAGGTGTGGGTTGCACCGAACCACTATAAATTGTGGTGTTTTTGTATTTGTTCTTCTCTCTTCTATTTCTTTACATTCTTTGCATGCTTTTAATTCTTGCTTTACTTTTATAATTTGATTTTGCTATCTTAATTTTATTGCTACACTATTGCTCACATTCCACAATCACTAAAGATAGCATAAATTAAAGTAGACCTTGTTTAGAAAGTAAATTTGGTTAAATTTTTTAAAAACCCAATTCACCCCCCTCCCCCCCTCTTGGGTTGTAATCTCTAGGCAACAATTGGTATCAGAGCAGGTGCTCTAATATTTATTTGTTAACCTAGCGGTTAAAAAAGTAAAAGATCATGGCAATCCCATTTGATTCATTATTTGTTGAGGACCAATCCACATCTAGACCACCACTATTTAATAGTACAAATTATACATTTTAGAAAGCTAGAATGAAAATTTTCATACAAGTTTTAGATTATGATATGTGGAGAGTCATAACTAGAGAACCACACACACCCATAATTAAAATTAATGATATGTCTATTTCCAAACTGAAAAAGGATTGGGATGATTTTGATAAGAAGATCGCTCAATTAAATACTAAAGCCATCAATGTTCTTTATTACTCTCTTGATATACAAAAATTTAATAGAATATCCACTTGTACATCAGCAAAGAAAATTTGAGAAAGATTGGAAGTGACTCCTAAGGAAACAAGCCAAATAAAAGAGTCCAAAATTAATTTGCTTATTCATAAATATAAAATGTTTAAAATAAAAAAATATGAGTCAATTTTAAAATATTTTTAAATTTATTGATATTATTAATGCTCTAAATGGTCTTGGTAAAATCTTTACTAACTATGAACTTGTTTGCAAGGTTTTAAGGTCTTTGCCAAAGAAATGGAAAGCAAAGATAACAGCCATACAAGAAGCAAAAGACCTCACCAAGCTATTCCTAGAAGAATTGATGGATTCACTCATGACTCATGAGTTGAACTTGACTCAAAAGAAAGAAGAAAAAGAAAGAAAGAGTGTCATCTATTATAACTCCAACAAAAGGGGACACCACAAGCTGAATTGCCCCTACTCAAAAAGTATCTCAGAAAGACCAAGAAAAGAGCTATGCTAGAAATTTAGGATGATAGTGACACTTCAAGCTCGGATGAAGAAAAGAAAGCAAAAAATCTTTACCTTATGGCTATTGAGGATGAGGTAAAATCTGAAAACTCCTCTGAGTTCACATTCGATGAGTTATTTGAAGCCTTAGCGATTTAATGGATGAATACAAAAAACTAAGGCTGAAAAATTAAGAGCTTAAAAGATCTAATCTTCTTCTAGTTGATGAAAAGAATAAACTATTGACTGAAAAAGAAGATATCTTGAAAGAAAAGAATACTTTGGCTAAAGAAAAAGAAGAATGGATTAAATCTAAAAATTCTTTAGTTAAAGAAAACATGAAGCTTAAAAAGAACAATGATAAATTAAGATGTTCCCTACAAGAAAATAAATTTTTTTTAAATAAAAGGATAGAGCTCTTAGAAGAAAATAAAAAATTATGAAAAGAGATTGAAGTTTTAAAACTTATTGCTGAAAAGTTTACCATTAGTTTTCAAAATCTCCAATCTATGGTAAAAGTTAATGGAACTATTTTCAATGAAATAAAAATAGGTTTTAATATTTTTAGAAAGCAGCAAAATGCTAAAAATATTTTCACAAGAGCTTCAACTAAAGATCATACCATTAAATGCTTTAAATGTAATCAAATTGGCCATAAAATTTTGGAATGCAACTTTAAAAGAATTGACCAAGCCTTGATAAAGCAAATATGGATTCCGAAAGGAACCTTAAGCTCTAACCTTAATGAACCCAAGATGGCTTGGGTACCAAAATCTAGTAAATAATTTTGCAGATACATCAAAGATCCAATGGAATGAAAAGAAAAAAATATTATGAATGGATGAGTTGGGAATGCAATTGGATGGATGATGATGTTTGGTAAAATCTAAACTTTTCTCACATCATGCGATCATTATTTAGTAAATATATTTTGATTATTAACTAGCATAATTATTGAGTATGTTTGATTGATTTTGATGATTTTATCATTGTTTAAAGTGATCTTACTCCATAAATTGAAAGTTTGATGTATTGATCAAAACTAATATATCATGTTGATTATTCATTTTAAGCTTATCATTCTATTCTAAATTCAGCATGCTTGTTCAATTATTTGTATCATGCTATATTGATCTTCAATTATCTAAGAAATCTAAATTGTCATGAGCTTGATTGTATATGAAACTATTTGGGTGCTAAACTTAAAAATTGAACAAATTTTTATATTCCTCCATAAGATTCTTAACTATTAAAATTCTTTAAAAATTGTATGACTTAAATACTTGAAAAAAAGATATCCAATTAATACAAGATTAAGTATTTGAAGTGTTAATTTGCATTGTATCTTAGGTTAATTCCTAAGAATTTCAAAACTTCCTAGTTGAATTGAACTCATAGAGCCTTCATCTAGTTTCTTCTTGATTTGATCTTATCCTATTTGATCATCGAAACCCTCCAATTGATTAATTTTTGATTTTTCAAATTGATTTGAATATCTTTCTTGATTATTGATTTGATTGCCTTTTCTTATCTTAAAAGAGTATTTTTTTTATGAATATTCATACATTATTTTGATTGAATGATTTTGAAAATTGAATTTGAGAAATGGTCTTCTTAAATCTTTTGAAGTTGATATCAAGCAAAATGTATCAAGCAAGCTGTCACTTATTTTTAAAGCTAAACTTTTAAAGAGGACATATGTTAAAAGTAATTGGTATCAAACAAATTGCTATTTTTCATGTATTTGATTGACTTATCTTTCGACAAAAAAAGAAGAATGTCTTTGTTTCAAACATGATTTTGCATAGCTATATTTTGATATGATATCATTTGAAACAAATTTAAAAATACATATCTTTTTTAAACCTATAATTGCTTGATATTTCTTAAGAAAAAAAAGAGATGATATTTTGAAGAATAACTTAAAATCTCTTTATGGTATATCTTAACTGATTTGATAATATCAATTCAAATAGATTTATCTAAATTAATTTATCTTTATTAATTCAAAATTAAATTCATTGGTATCAAGCTGAACTTGCAAATTAATCTTTAAATGGTATTGAACTATTAAGAAAATCATGATTTGGTCTAAATTTCAGTTTAATTGGTATCAATAAGTTTCTTTCAAAGAAAATTTTCACTCTCGGTATCATTAGTATCATTATTGCCTTATATTTTATTATATTATTTTTGGACAAAAGAATTAGATATAATATCTCAAATCTATTTTTTATTGATACACTCTTGATATGATATCTTTTGAGATAAATTTAAAGAATCTTATACATTTTTTTGAACTTAATTGAATGAATATTTTGTTTGATTAATGCTTATTTTACTTAATTGATGCTTGTACTTTTAAATTTTATTTAATTTTAAAATAGCATTATTTGCTAAAGTAAAGGAGAGAAATTATTAATGAAGAAATGATCAATTATTTGAAAAGGGCTTTGAAATTAAAAATATCTTTCAAATTTAGAAAATCTGAATTTAGTAGTTAAATTCATGTTTAATCTACTTGATTTGAAAGAAAAAGGAAGAAAAAAATTAAAAAATAAATTTATCCAGCATTAATTATGAAAAATAAGGAAAGTGATATTATCTAGCTTTGATTGAAAATTCTAATTAGATTATATTAAGGTAAATGAACATTGATTTCATTATACTTTTGAGCCTTAATATGATGATATTATTTGGATTATATGCTTTTGATTTGATTGTCAAATCATTTTTGAAAACTATTTAGAGTGAAAAGAAGTTTATGATATATTCTTACTACAAACAAATTAGTTTTGATACATTCTTATAATTTTGAAGCTCATTAATAAATATAATACTGAACTTTTCATATGCCAAACTTTAAACTTGATTTGCATGATCATTTTAGGCAAATGATTAGAGTTAAATTAAATTTAAAAATATTTTCTTACTCCAAGGAATAAATTTTTAAACATAATTTTGAAGCTCATTTGAGAATTCAAATTTAATCCTAAATTTTTTATGTGCAAGGCAAAATTCTTATGAATAATTGGTATTGAAGTAATTTTTACTCAAAGCAATGAATTTAAAAATATGATTATCTTTTGCTTTGATTCTATTTATTTTATTTTACTCGATACATTCTCGATACATAAATTTTTTGAACTTAATTGACTAAAATTTTTTAAGAAAAGGAAAGATTGAATATTAAAGTATATACTATGCTTGATTTCATGATTAAATTCTTTGAAAAGCTTTATTCTTCTTAAAGCTTAAAAGTGCATATCTGAAAATCACATTAAAAAAGGTCAAATTCATTTACAAATGAGGAGAGCCTTTATTATTTGAACTCAAGCTAAGTTTTTGAAGAGAAAGTTATTTTATTTTAAAAGGGAAGATGATTTCTTCGATTTGACTTCATAAATTTGATATATCTATCAATTTAAAGCTTTGATGTTGATTTTGATGATTTTGCTTGTTTCTTTCCATGAGCTTTTTGATGTTGTCAAAAAGAGAGAAGATTTGTTGAGTATATGCTATGTGAGCATATGCTATTTAAATATGCTTAAGTCTATATATTTCATGATATTGGTTGAAACATTCAAATTTAAGTTAAAAAAATTTTGGTATTAGCTTTCATGAAGTGTGTATTTATAATTATGTATATCATTACTTCATGATTTATACTTGTTAATTTACTAAAATATATTAAATTTTATTTTTATACATATACTCAAAAATTTTTCCATCATAAAAATGGAGGAGATTATTGACACCATGATTGATTTTGATGATTGTCAAACTTTGAGTGTTTGAGTGTTTAACCATGTATTTCATGAGTAGATGTAGATCTTTTTAGATATTTAAATTGAAGAATTATTTTATGAAAAGATTTAGAAAAATTCATCAAGTCAAGATCTTTGAAGAAGAGATTTTTCTTAAGCTTCTAAAGATCAGAAGAAAGAGTGCTCTTTGACCAAAACAAATAAGACAGTGAAATTCAAATAAAAATCAAATCTTCTTGATTGATAGCAAAAATCTCTCAAAATAGTCTTGGAGCAATTTTCGAGATGTCTTGAAATTTTTTCGAGAGCTCTCGAGTGGACTGGCACACCCAAACGTAGTTCTGGCATGATTTTGAGAGGTCTCGAGTTGAACTCGAGACGTCTCAGTCTCAGAAGATAGAAACTTAGTATCTATGCTTTGAGAGTGAGAGATCTCATAGAATTCTCAAGAGATCTCATGGTTCTGGTGAGACATCTCGATTCAGCATCGAGAGGTCTCGAAATCTGGCGAGAGGTCTCGTGAAAAATTGAGAGATATCATTTTGCACGGACAGCCTTCAACGGATTATTTTGCAATGGCTATTTCAGAGCTTTCAATGATTAGAACTCTCACTCCAACCATCTCTAAAGATATTTAAAGATGGAGAATCAATTAGGAAGCAAGAAAAAAGGATTTAGAGAGAGAATCTTTCATTTTTTGTGAGGAATATTGAATATCCAAAGAAAAGAGAAGAGAGAGAAAAGTTGTACACAGATTTTAGCGAGCATTCAAAGCAAGCTTCTCCAATATTTTTCACATCCTCTCAAGCATAATTTGAAGAAAAGTCAAGCTTCAATTGAGTACATCATCGGCTTCCTCTTTAGGATTTTATAGAGCTAAAACTCTATTTTTTATATTATGCTGAAACATTACTTGTATTTTTTATTTCTTTTCAAGTTTCTTTGGGAGAAAGAAACTTGGGGATTAGGCCCATCCAAATCCAGAATTGGACATTGTAGATTTTGGTTGGTGAACCCAAAAAATCAACTGGATTGTTAGTGAATCTAAAAAACTAATGGTATTAGATTTTGGTTGGTGCTCCTGTGAAAACCAACTAGGTTTGTTGGTGAGCCTGAAAAACAAACATACTATAATCAAGGGTGGATTATAGTGAAAATTCCAAGCAAAGCTTAGAGAGTGGACATAGGTGCGGGTTGCACCGAACCACTGTAAATCATGGTGTTTTTGTATTTATGCTTTTCTCTTCTATTCCTTTACATTCTTTGTATGCTTTTAATTCTTGGTTTACTTTTATAATTTAATTTTGCTTTCTTAATTTTGCTGCTACACTATTGCTCACATTCCACAATCACTAAAGATAGCATAAATTAAAGCATACCTAATTTAGAAAGTAAATTTGGTTAAATTTTTTAGAAACCCAATTCACCCCCCCCCCACCTCCTTAGGTTGCAACCTCTAGGCAACAAACCGGCACAGAGACGGGCCTCCTGGATCAACAGACCCATAACCTCCAAGAAAGGGAAGCAGAAAGTAGGAAGCCCCTACTTTGATCATGATTCTTCTTCGATGGAGACTTTTTCTATCAACAACTAGTAGTCCTCTAAGATCCACGATTAAGATGATGCTCTCAATCAAAAGTGTTAGGACATGAATTGGTGGATTGAGGAGCTCCGTTATGCTGCCCTGATCTGCCACGACGACGTCTGCACTAATCCCCCCCTTTTCTGCCAGAATCATGTAGGAGCCTATCCCACCGAACTTCAAGTTTTCTCAATTTGAGGCTTATGATGGGACTACCAACCCTGCCAACCATCTCAAAGCTTTTAGAATCATGATGCTACTCCATGGCACTTTAGATGCCATCCTCTGCCAAGCTTTCTCCTCCACTCTGAAAGAAACAGCGAGGAATTGGTACATGGGTCTTAAATCGAATACCATTTTCTTTTTCGATCAGCTGAGCCATGAGTTCACGGCTCATTTCATAAGTAGCCGACAGCAAAGATGAGGTTTGTACTCCCTATTAGATATGTGTGCCCTAGAAGTCAGAATTGGCTGACACTTGTAATACACTTCTAGGGGCTAAATTATAATTTTAATTATAAATAATAAAATGGGTTATTTTCTATCATAAATATGTATTTAATGTCTGTGATACATCCTTTGAGTTAATGGTAATGATAATTCTTATTTTCAAGAGTTGAAAATTTAAGACAAGAATTTTCATTTATTAACTCATAAAATGCTCCTGACCGTAGGATCATCATGAGGATGGTGATTGATCCGAAAGGTTGGTGTACAATCGCTTCTTTATAGTAGATGAGTCTTGAGTCTATGGTGTAGAGACACCAGAGCGAGAGTATAGGTACTCGTTAGAGAATGAGGGCACTGAGCGTGACCACCTCGAGCAGTCATAAGGAAGTCTACCTTCTCATCGATGACTGACTCGAAGCTGCAGTGGTGTGTCTGGTTCTTTGACCTGAGGTGCATCGATAGTTCACCTTGAGGGTGTTATAGTTTGACTACACCATGACTCGATCTCCTAGCCATTCGAAATCCTGAGGTGTATGTTGGCTATAGCATGTTCATTGTAGGAATTGGATTGCACCAAGAGGAATCTATCTACCTCGGTGGATGAGGAGCAGCCCTATGATGATCATGAGAATCAAGTCCATAAGCCCATGGCCATGAGAGTGAAATAATAGAAAGAGTTTCTATTAAGGTTTTCACATCGGACTTGAATCGAATGATTAAATCATATGATAGAAATTAGGGTTTGACGAGTTCACCTTAACCCTAATCTGATCGGGGCTCAAGATAGAAGAACTTAATCACACAAGTAGCTGCACCGAAGAGGTTCATTTTTAGTTTTGATGGGTTGCCACCATATACTGCTAGGTGTCACTGGTGGATTTTGGGAGCAATTAGAATGATTTAGATGATCGATCATTCTAGTTGTCTGAATCAGAAGAGTTCTGATCCATCGAAAGGAGTTTCGATGATGTCGATGATAGAGATCATGACATATCCCATTACCATACAGAACTGAACCTAACTGGATCACACAAATAAGGGTTTGGATCTGGATATCATCAATTGGACTAACCCAGTTCAATTGATTTGAATTAGATTCAATTAGGTTCAAGAAAATCATGCTAGCACACGATTGAGCCTAACGTTCTCCTTTTATTATCATTAAAAGTTGTCTCGACTGAGCCAAATGAGTTTGTGCTCACTCAGGTACCTTTACTTGTCTGACTGGAGCTTGTCCAGGTCAGAAAAGGGTTGTCTTAATTTATGAGATAAATTTGAGACAACACCTGCCATTTTCCATCACCTGCTAATTCTTGTCTTTGACTTTGGTCAAACGTTGACCTTTGACCCTTGGACATCTGCCCATGTGTCATGCACTTATTGGAGAGCAGATAGGGGCTTGTCCCCTTACTAGAATTTAGAAAGAAGGGGGTGCATGCCTAGGATGGCATGCGCCCATGGATAGGGATGCCTGGAGTCCCATACGGATGGGACTCTAGGTTGCTTCTTGGATTCAACTTAGGTGACCCTTACCTATAGACTTTGACCAGTCTTAGGCACCATCTAAGGATGAATTTATGGGGCTCTCATCTGATTGGATCAGGTGATGTCATCCCACCAATCAGATTTAGATCTGATTGCATGAAGCAACGCGATTGGTCGGGATGATGTGGCACTACATGGCGCAGTAGGGTCTATAAATAAACCCTATCTATGCCCAACTTTCATAGAGTTTCTCCTAGCCTACACCCCAAGACTACCCCTCTCCCTCCTCCATGCCATCTTCTGATCCTCTCTCTCCTCTCCATGCCCAAGGAAAGTTGGGCTCTAGTTTGGTGCGATCCAGACAAGAAAAGGCTGACGAGAAAGGAAGAAGGCAGCATTGCTGCAGAGACGACTGCTAATCTTCAGAAGGAGTTTTGAAGATCCTCCAAATTAGATCCAGATCTAATTTTTGAAGAAGTGATAAAGAAGAAGAAGATCTCTAGATCTAGCCTGAGTGGATACCGATAGAGGCTAGGTGCTTGCATGGCTAGATCCAGAACCTCAGGCAATCAGCAGGATCATCAAAGGATAATTGGATTACCCGCATCAAGATATAAATTAAATTAGATTTAATTTAATTTATTTTTATTTATCAAATCTATAAAATCAGATCTAAAGTATCTCAGATATAATCTAAATAATAAGAAAAATTTTTTAAAATATCTCTCTTAATCCGATCAGATCTGAACGAACCTGATCCAAAAAATCATGATTTCCCCTTCAACTGGTATCAGAGCTAGGTTCAATCTAAATTATTTAGATATAATTTTTAACTTATTTTGATCTAAAAATTAGATAATTTCATATATCACATAAGATGTGATTAGATTTAAAATCAAAAAAATTAAAATTAAATAATATAGATCTAATTTCTATAATATTCATGACTAGTTGAAAAATATAATAGTTCTATACATAGTCTTGCATAATTATGATTTATTTTGATTAAATTATAATTTTAGATCTATTTATTTTTTATTTTTTAATAATTATAAATATTATAATAAGATCTAAAAAATAAAAAATAAAATTATTTAATTTTTAGATCATATGAGATTTGATGATTGCATGTCTAGACTAGTTATAGAATGGTTCTATATAGTTCTCTAGATTAGAATTTATTTTGATGTGATCAATTTAAATCTAATTTTTTAGATA